>VDFB02072024.1:113472-149432 GCA_007258455.2 Sequoia sempervirens
ATGTATATATATATATATATATATATATGTGTGTATTTATATTTATATGTATATATATATGTATTTATATGTATATATATATGTATTTATATGTATATATGTATAAGTATATATATATTGTATATATATACATACATATATATATATGCATATATATAGATACATATACATATATATATATGTATGTATAGATATATGCATATATATATATGTGTATATATATGTATGTATATGTATATGTATATATAACTTCCAAAACATTGACTATTTTGTTGCGTTGCAACCATAGATGGTAAATGGAAGCCACAAATGAGATGATAGAACCTAAAGTGGACATCAATGGCATGAATTGGATAACATTAACTATTTTATTCCATTGCAACCATTGCCATAGAATGCTGAAAATCATAATTATAGACCCATGCAAAACCTTTTGTGCAAAAGGGTGGTCCATATATAGCTTATGTGTATACATATATATGTATATGTAGATTTGTATGAATATATGTATGTATATGCATGTATATTTACATGTATACATAATGTTCATAACATTTGGTATTTTGTAGCGTATATATGTATATATATATGTGTATGTATATATATGTATATATATGTATATGTATAGTATGTGTAGTATGTGCATACATATATGTATATATATGTATATGTATAGTATCATGTGTAGTGCCCTCCATTTGTGTTGACTTTGTAATGCATTTCAACTCGTTGTGAGGTCAAGTATTGTTGGGCTTTGAGTGCATTTGATTTATTCTGGTTGACAAATGTTGTTGATCAAATTATGACATTTAAATAGGATTATAAAATTAAAAGGTATAGCAATTAATTAAAAGAAAATAAATAATTAAATAAATTAGTTTTATAAAATATTCAGTAAAGAATTATTAATAAATAAATTAATAAATTGTTCTTTTAATGATATTGGATGATAATTAGTTGTTCAAAGGTAATTATCCCAATGACGTAAAGGGTAAATATTATTGCCAATAGATTTTACTAGATTGGCATGATTTGAATTGGTTCAATTTATTCGGTTTGTGTTTTGAGGTATTAAATAAAATAAAAGTTAAACAAAACTAAATGCAATATTAGGTCAGATCTAATTATAGACTCTTCGTAACTGAAACTGGTTGATAGAGCATTTGGAAGTTGAAGGAAAGCGATAACGGCAACACTTGAAAATATCTATCATATAGCAAGGAGAGGGCAATATTTCCAGAGGCCAATATTCACTTTCAAAAATAACTGGCAACTTGCGAAGAAAGGGACGGGCGTTTTGCTTCGAGTGCCTGACCACAATTCTTCATCCTCGCAGTGGAGGGAAAAAGAATGTCGGACTTTGACGGGAGGTATGATATAAATGGTGAGAATTACGACAATTATCCCAAACAAGACTCGCCTTACGATGTTTTCAAAGAGAAGGATATTTAGCACCAGGTTTTAGTCTCTTTCTTCATTGTTGAGCAAATTTTTGTTAGGGTTCCTATTTTTGACAGTTGTATGGGGTTTGAGTGTTGTAGTTTGTAGGTTATAATGACTGTGCTGCGGGTCATTAATCTGTTGAAAAATGTGGATCTTTTTATTTTTTTGTCACTTATTAAACAGTATTGAATTTCAGACTACAGATTGCGGGATGATACGCTAGTTTTTTTTTTTGTTATTTATTAAATCCTCGGAATCTATTTTTTTGTCAGTTACTAAACACCGGGGATTGATTGGTAAATTTTTCTTATATAATTTACTTCGGGTTAGATACAATGACGATCGGTAAATTTTGCTTGTAGGCTTAGATACTACAACCTAGGTGTATATGTTCCGTGAAATTTAGCTATGACCTGCACCCACAATTAGTTGTGGTAATTTATCCGATTAATTTCTGCAGGATCTGAACACAGGGTTCATTGTATGAAACTGACACTTTTAGCTGAACTTCAATTTATTTATTTATTTTTGTGGAATGCTTTTTGTTTCATTCGATTCAAATTTTAATGTAGATCATGAGATTTATTTTATTGCGTCCATACCTTCCATATTCATGTCAGCGAGATTGTAATAATCTTCAGTTTTCACCAATCAATTTAATGTATTATGTAAATCTTGAGCGCATCTCTGGAACTCACCTTCAAACAGAAATTTGTCTAGTTCAAAATAGAAGAAAAAAAAAAATGTTCATTGTTTCTCCTCCTCTCAAGCCACGTATTTGCACTTCACCTTTCTTCTTCCCTTTTGTCTGGGAGATGACATTTTGGAAATTGATAATAATGCAAGTAGATAGCGATATTTCCAAATTAATCTTCACTTTGTAATATTCTTGGCAACCTGTCGCAGTTTCAGCATTTAGAGTTGAGGCGTTGTATAGAATTAAATAGTCACTTTCTGATATACTTGGCAACCTATCACAGCCGCAACGCTTGAACATGGTAGGGTGTATAGAATTAAATAAACCCTCAGATTTTATTATCAAAATCCCAAATATTGTCCGCAAGACTTTGGCTTCTCACGCCTTTGCAACCGTAACCTTCTCAAACTTGGAGGAAGCTTGGTTCGTGTGTCTTCTCTGATGCCGTCAATGAGCAGATTGTTCAAGTATAGAAATTGAGGACCAATGAGCAGATTTTTTTTAATTCTCTTGGTCTGTGCAATGTTTCAAGCCCTTGCCAGATACCTCCGTTCAGTCGAAGCTGAGAGAAATTGATGTTATTGGATACAGTGTTTAGATGAGTTTCTTCACCTAGTCTGGTAATTTAAATTTATAGTCTCACTGAAACCATTGGCAACCCGTCATAGCTGCATCTTTTCGGCTAGCAAAGGTATGGTAAACCTGGCATGGCCGATGGCCAAATCCCATCGCTGTACCCTGTGATCTTGTTACCTCCGCGTCACTCTAGGGTTACTTTTGCGTTTTATTAATTACTGGATATGACATTTCTCATCCTTCTAAGATAAAAGTTTTACCTTCTAGAATATTGGGAATTCACATTAGATTGCTTGTCCTTGATTGGGTAAACGTGGGCACTTGTTCAATTCTAGAATGTGATAGGGATTAAAATATATGATGTTTGTTAGATTCATGTTTGCTTTCTTTTCGGAGAGTTACGGGGTCCTCTTGTGTTTTGGAACGAATTTGGTGGAAAATGATTTACCCTTTTTATAGGGTTTCAGTGCCTTTGAATCTAAACCTATTTTTATGCCTTCACCTTTACTTCTTCTCTTTGTGTATTTTGTCAATTAAGTCACATCTTATTTTGTTTTGGTTTCAGAAAACTAATTTTTGACTGTCTGCCAATATATCTCATGGGCTGCACAAGGTGTCATCCTCATTTAATCAAACGTTGTCATCCTTTTAGGATGTGTGACACCATTCGCTCTAAACCTGTGATAGAACTATATTATCTTTATTTTTGTTACACTAGTTATCTAAATTTGAAAATTATGGGCACTTAGAATTTGACGCAAATGTTAATATTGATTATTTTCTCAGTTAGGGTGATTGTTGTTTATGGGTAATTACTTCAATTTATATAATTAATTATTGCATTCTTACTATTGTTTCAAGACATAAAAAAATTACTAATGATAGGCAATGTTATTTCAAGTAGAGCAACGATATGTTTTTTTGAGCAAGAATAAGATAAATTGTGAATGTAATAAATTGGAATATATTTGTTTTAATCTATGTTTGGAATAGTATATTTGTAGTGTAGTGTTCATGAGATTGATTATCTTTTTAAAACACAATTAGAGTATTAATTGGCTCATTATATTTATATAAATGTATATAGTCATAGGAATGGTTATAAATCCTAAATTGGAATAAAAGAAAATAGTAGTAATAATAAGAAGAATAGAAAAATTATAATGATGTGAAATATAAATAAAAGTTTAAAATATTTTATATAACTACATCATAAGTGCATAAATATAATGTAAGTTGATTTGTTTTGAGAGTACCCTAAAAAGGATATTTGAATGGTAATTAAAGGAGAAATTTTTTTAAGGGTAAATATACGTTTGGATAGCTTTAGGCTCCTTTCAATCAAATGTGCTTGTTTTGGATAAGATAAATAGAATGTTTCTTTTGTTACTATTAGTGGTTAAATTTATCTGTGAATGTTTGTAGTATATTAGGAGTTTACACTTGGTAGTTGTCATATTAGAATAGTAGTTTTAAAAAATAAAATGTATATATACATTTGTGGTTGGGACATAAGTTGCACTTTGTTAGTTATTTAATCTTGTGGTCACGATAAATTGATTAAGCAAGGGAGTAATGTGTAGAAGGGAAATAGTATATTGATTCTTTGGGAGTTTGGTTTATGGTTGTAATTGGTAGTCTTATAATTGGTGGTTGTAATAACTCTTTCATTGAGGAATTGTGTATGCTAGAATTAATCGTTATCTTTAGTCATGGATAAGTATTGATGTAAACTTTACTTGTCTTCATTCTGGTAGTTTTATAAACTTGCATAAACGTTGAAATAAATTGTTCTTGAATTGAGACTTCTTTTCTAATTAAATTCTCTTGGGTTGTTGATTAGGGGATTACTTTATGATGGTCCGAGTTTCTAATAAATGTTGTCTTATATGGATACTTATTTAGAACCTTGAGATTGTAATTGTTTTGAGTAGGTTGGTTTCTTTTAATTGAGAATGTGATTAGATAGTTGTTATCATTATCATGTTGTTAGTTATATGAATGTAATTTTTGTGCCACTGTAAGGGGTTCTTGTGTGGAGAAAATTGAGGTCTCCCGTGGAACATCTAGTTGGTGGCTTTTGGATGTTGAGCGATTTTGTTGATGTGTGGATTGCATTTTTATTGTGGTGGGGGTTGACGAAGCTTTCTTTGTGTGGTTTTATGGATTCTTTCGATGTGACTTTTCGTGAGTTGATTTTGAGTTGGGAATGTTCTCTCAATTAATGTATGTTGCTATTCGTTGGGAACCAGTATGTGTTCTTTTGTTCTTTACCTAAGTGGCAAATTGGTTAATGTTAACTTTGTCATGATTGATGGTTCTACTTGATGAGTCAAATTGAAAAGTTCTTTGAATTATGGGTATTCCGAGAGGAGAAAATAGAGGTTTCCCTTGGATGTCCGATTTAGTTCGTATCGAAGTTGTTGATGTTGTTTAAGGGAGTTGTTGATCTTATTTTGATGTATTCTCTCATCATATTTGAATTGAAAATAGTTCTTCAAGGTTTTGCTTTTATTGTTGTCAGATTTTCATGGGGAAACCCTAGTGTAACTTTATGAGAATCTTCCAGAGGTTTATTTTACTATTGGTTAATGTTCCTCCTTTTATGTGCCCTTGTTGTGGCAAGTGTTTTGGTTTCATGTTTTTGAAAGGGTTGTACATGAATCGTTGAGATTTTGATTATGTATTTATGGAAAGATGGGTAATGCCTTGCATGCTTCTCTATTGTGATCTAATGTACTTGTTATGTTGTACAACCCTTGGATTTTGGTTTTATGTTTTGAGTGTCTAGAGAGAGAGAGTGGCTCTAAGTGGGTGGTCGGCGCACAAAGGGGTGCCAGGATAGCCCTCGTTAGAGTGAAATTAAAAAGTGATAATTTAAATAATTAATTAGGGGGTGGGTAGAATCACATTAAAAAGATAATTGATGCCTCATCCGCCTTTGAGTGCTACCACAGACTAAAGGGGATTGAGAAGGCCGTGGTTGGCAAGATCGTTGCCTTGTCCATGATGAAGGTTAACGGTTCCGCATGAGCAACCCTATGGAGCGGTACCTTGAGATAGGAAGCCTGGATAACCATAGATGGAGGCAGCTCCTAGCGCTCGAGTTGCCTGGATAATTCGTCAGTAGACGGAGGCGGAACCTTGCGTTAGTGGTAGCCTGGATAATCCATGTTAAGCCATGCGATGACACTCTCCTCTAACACTCCTTCTTATGTTGTTACTTTGGAAATCCTCTGGAAGTGGTTCTTTGTTTTGAATTGATGAAACATAGTTGTTTGAAATGATTTATGGTTTTACCCTATTTGATCTTTGGTCTATTCTTGGGTCTTGTATAAATCTTGTGAATGTTTGGGTTTTGACCTTGTACTCTTATGGTACTGTGATATGATGTAATTGTATTGTATCAATGTCATTCATAATTGTGATATGTTTATTAATTCAGCTTGATTTGGAAGTGTTTTATGATCTTCCTTTGGTTCCTTGTTTACTGGCTATTGCCTTGAATTATGTGATGAGATTTATGACTCTTGGATGTGGTTGATTATGTCATTCCTGAGTGTTATGATACTGGGTCTTGTGGTTCTCTGTTGGATGTTCTTGGTTGGGGTCTCTTTCTTGTTAGCTCCTAGCACGGGGGGTGGGTCTTCGGACTCACATGGTCGGTGGAATGTGCTAAGCACCCCATTGGGTACCTAGTCGAGGATCGAGAGGTGTGGATTGGTGCTGTTGCAGCGACTCCAAAGTTGTATTGTCTTGGAGCCAGTTTTGATGCTAGTATTCATCTATTCATTTGTATCATGGTATCTTGTGTATGGTTTCCATTTATGTTTGGGAACACTTTTACATCATTGTACTTTTTGAACATTGTACTATAATGTAATATTAGCCATGGCAGTTGTTATTCAATGTGTTATGTTGTATTTATGTTCAGATGGCTTCTTATCAATGAATTTTTTTATGTATGTGTTATATTTATTATTGTTAATGATTATATCTTTGGATTCTATTCTTTATTGATGTTGTATGGATCTAAGTTGCGTAATGACTCTTCGTGTACCCCAAAGGATGTTTGTGTTAGTGAGTTTACTTAAATGAAATTCATGTTATGACTTAATGTGTATTACATGTATGGTATGTGCATTTAAAAAAAAATTGTGCGGTATTTATTGTGTTGTTGTCCTTTGGGGTTCGCACGGCGGGGCGTTACAACATTGGTATCAGAGCATAGGTTCATACACTGTGCACTATGTGCTCACTATGTAACCTTGCGCTTAGACCCGTGCGTCTTGAGTTTCACTTTTCTGTTGTCATTGTTGTGAACTTGAGTTTCTTCTGTTAACCGGTGTTGGGTCAATGGTGCAGGAAACCGATTGAAAGGATAGGACCCACGGTGTAGTGCGCAATGCACCGATATCCTTTCTATCGGGGATGCTCTATGGACCCTTGAGTTTTAGTGTGATGTGTTTCTTGGTGGTGTGTTTTATGTGTGTGAATATGTCAAGTGTGTGTGAAATCTACAATTTTGTTGTCTTTGAGTGATGAATTATGTTTTCTTGAATCCGTGAAGGTGTAAAATTTTGCCTTTTTGTTGAAATTGATGGGAGATTTGGTGTGGAATAAGGGTTAACATGGAGTTCTTTGGGTGAAAATTATGAGTTTTAATGAAAATATGAGGTTTGATGGATAATTATTCTATGATTTTTAGCAGAATATAGTATCTTGAGGTTAAAATACAACTTGAATTATTGGTACTAATGTGCAATGTTCTATGTTAGCTTTTGATTTACAGGAACTTGGCTTCAAAAAGCATAGTGACGAAGGTAATGCAATTGTAATATGTAGGTATAGGTACTTATAATGTCAAGTAGTAATTCATTGTTATATAGTAGATGGATTAGGTTTATGGTTAGCATCCTTATGGGAATATTGTTTAACTAGTAAGAAGCAAACTAATTACGAGTTACTAGAATTGTTTTGACTATTATGTGTGGTTAGTGGGAGGGACAGTGTGGTATCACTCGCTCGCGAGTGCCCTACTATGCTGGGATTTCCTCTCATGATGAATTTGTGATATATATGTATTGTGCACAATGTTTGTTTGCATGCAGGATTGCAGGAATTAAGTCTCAATTCCACCTGCATTGTCAGGACAGGGCGAGCATTATATACACCCAATGGGATTGACGTGGAAAATAGGAACTAACAAGAAAGTTTTCCCAACCTAGTTCATCTTCTGTCCTAGTGTTTGACAAGTTGGTCTGATTGCAACCCTGTCGCCACTTTCGTTTTGGTATCATTTTCTTATGTTGGTTTATTTAATTTTCGATGCTTACTTGATGACGTTTAATTGATGTTTTAATTCATGGAGTTGATGTGCTTATGATAATTGATATTGTTATGTTATCATGTTTATGCTTGAGTTCGACATCCAGGAGTAAGTCGAGCCTAAGGAGGGGAGGATGTAGTGCCCTCCATTTGCGTTGACTTTGTAATGCATTTCAACTCGTTGTGAGGTCAAGTATTGTTGGGCTTTGAGTGCATTTGATTTATTCTGGTTGACAAATGTTGTTGATCAAATTATGACATTTAAATAGGATTATAAAATTAAAAGGTATAGCAATTAATTAAAAGAAAATAAATAATTAAATAAATTAGTTTTATAAAATATTCAGTAAAGAATTATTAATAAATAAATTAATAAATTGTTCTTTTAATGATATTGGATGATAATTAGTTGTTCAAAGGTAATTATCCCAATGACGTAAAGGGTAAATATTATTGCCAATAGATTTTACTAGATTGGCATGATTTGAATTGGTTCAATTTATTCGGTTTGTGTTTTGAGGTATTAAATAAAATAAAAGTTAAACAAAACTAAATGCAATATTAGGTCAGATCTAATTATAGACTCTTCGTAACTGAAACTGGTTGATAGAGCATTTGGAAGTTGAAGGAAAGCGATAACGGCAACACTTGAAAATATCTATCATATAGCAAGGAGAGGGCAATATTTCCAGAGGCCAATATTCACTTTCAAAAATAACTGGCAACTTGCGAAGAAAGGGACGGGCGTTTTGCTTCGAGTGCCTGACCACAAGTCTTCATCCTCGCAGTGGAGGGAAAAAGAATGTCGGACTTTGACGGGAGGTATGATATAAATGGTGAGAATTACGACAATTATCCCAAACAATACTCGCCTTACGATGTTTTCAAAGAGAAGGATATTTAGCACCAGGTTTTAGTCTCTTTCTTCATTGCTGAGCAAATTTTTGTTAGGGTTCCTATTTTTGACAGTTGTATGGGGTTTGAGTGTTGTAGTTTGTAGGTTATAATGACTGTGCTGCGGGTCATTAATCTGTTGAAAAATGTGGATCTTTTTATTTTTTTGTCACTTATTAAACAGTATTGAATTTCAGACTACAGATTGTGGGATGATACGCTAGTTTTTTTTTTTGTTATTTATTAAATCCTCGGAATCTATTTTTTTGTCAGTTACTAAACACCGGGGATTGATTGGTAAATTTTGCTTATATAATTTACTTCGGGTTAGATACAATGACGATCGGTAAATTTTGCTTGTAGGCTTAGATACTACAACCTAGGTGTATCTGTTCCGTGAAATTTAGCTATGACCTGCACCCACAATTAGTTGTGGTAATTTATCCGATTAATTTCTGCAGGATCTGAACACAGGGTTCATTGTATGAAACTGACACTTTTAGCTGAACTTCAATTTATTTATTTATTTTTGTGGAATGCTTTTTGTTTCATTCGATTCAAATTTTAATGTAGATCATGAGATTTATTTTATTGCGTCCATACCTTCCATATTCATGTCAGCGAGATTGTAATAATCTTCAGTTTTCACCAATCAATTTAATGTATTATGTAAATCTTGAGCGCATCTCTGGAACTCACCTTCAAACAGAAATTTGTCTAGTTCAAAATAGAAGAAAAAAAAAATGTTCATTGTTTCTCCTCCTCTCAAGCCACGTATTTGCACTTCACCTTTCTTCTTCCCTTTTCTCTGGGAGATGACATTTTGGAAATTGATAATAATGCAAGTAGATAGCGATATTTCCAAATTAATCTTCACTTTGTAATATTCTTGGCAACCTGTCGCAGTTTCAGCATTTAGAGTTGAGGCGTTGTATAGAATTAAATAGTCACTTTCTGATATACTTGGCAACCTATCACAGCCGCAACGCTTGAACATGGTAGGGTGTATAGAATTAAATAAACCCTCAGATTTTATTATCAAAATCCCAAATATTGTCCGCAAGACTTTGGCTTCTCACGCCTTTGCAACCGTAACCTTCTCAAACTTGGAGGAAGCTTGGTTCGTGTGTCTTCTCTGATGCCGTCAATGAGCAGATTGTTCAAGTATAGAAATTGAGGACCAATGAGCAGATTTTTTTTAATTCTCTTGGTCTGTGCAATGTTTCAAGCCCTTGCCAGATACCTCCGTTCAGTCGAAGCTGAGAGAAATTGATGTTATTGGATACAGTGTTTAGATGAGTTTCTTCACCTAGTCTGGTAATTTAAATTTATAGTCTCACTGAAACCATTGGCAACCCGTCATAGCTGCATCTTTTCGGCTAGCAAAGGTATGGTAAACCTGGCATGGCCGATGGCCAAATCCCATCGCTGTACCCTGTGATCTTGTTACCTCCGCGTCACTCTAGGGTTACTTTTGCGTTTTATTAATTACTGGATATGACATTTCTCATCCTTCTAAGATAAAAGTTTTACCTTCTAGAATATTGGGAATTCACATTAGATTGCTTGTCCTTGATTGGGTAAACGTGGGCACTTGTTCAATTCTAGAATGTGATAGGGATTAAAATATATGATGTTTGTTAGATTCATGTTTGCTTTCTTTTCGGAGAGTTACGGGGTCCTCTTGTGTTTTGGAACGAATTTGGTGGAAAATGATTTACCCTTTTTATAGGGTTTCAGTGCCTTTGAATCTAAACCTATTTTTATGCCTTCACCTTTACTTCTTCTCTTTGTGTATTTTGTCAATTAAGTCACATCTTATTTTGTTTTGGTTTCAGAAAACTAATTTTTGACTGTCTGCCAATATATCTCATGGGCTGCACAAGGTGTCATCCTCATTTAATCAAACGTTGTCATCCTTTTAGGATGTGTGACACCATTCGCTCTAAACCTGTGATAGAACTATATTATCTTTATTTTTGTTACACTAGTTATCTAAATTTGAAAATTATGGGCACTTAGAATTTGACGCAAATGTTAATATTGATTATTTTCTCAGTTAGGGTGATTGTTGTTTATGGGTAATTACTTCAATTTATATAATTAATTATTGCATTCTTACTATTGTTTCAAGACATAAAAAAATTACTAATGATAGGCAATGTTATTTCAAGTAGAGCAACGATATGTTTTTTTGAGCAAGAATAAGATAAATTGTGAATGTAATAAATTGGAATATATTTGTTTTAATCTATGTTTGGAATAGTATATTTGTAGTGTAGTGTTCATGAGATTGATTATCTTTTTAAAACACAATTAGAGTATTAATTGGCTCATTATATTTATATAAATGTATATAGTCATAGGAATGGTTATAAATCCTAAATTGGAATAAAAGAAAATAGTAGTAATAATAAGAAGAATAGAAAAATTATAATGATGTGAAATATAAATAAAAGTTTAAAATATTTTATATAACTACATCATAAGTGCATAAATATAATGTAAGTTGATTTGTTTTGAGAGTACCCTAAAAAGGATATTTGAATGGTAATTAAAGGAGAAATTTTTAAGGGTAAATATACGTTTGGATAGCTTTAGGCTCCTTTCAATCAAATGTGCTTGTTTTGGATAAGATAAATAGAATGTTTCTTTTGTTACTATTAGTGGTTAAATTTATCTGTGAATGTTTGTAGTATATTAGGAGTTTACACTTGGTAGTTGTCATATTAGAATAGTAGTTTTAAAAAATAAAATGTATATATACATTTGTGGTTGGGACATAAGTTGCACTTTGTTAGTTATTTAATCTTGTGGTCACGATAAATTGATTAAGCAAGGGAGTAATGTGTAGAAGGGAAATAGTATATTGATTCTTTGGGAGTTTGGTTTATGGTTGTAATTGGTAGTCTTATAATTGGTGGTTGTAATAACTCTTTCATTGAGGAATTGTGTATGCTAGAATTAATCGTTATCTTTAGTCATGGATAAGTATTGATGTAAACTTTACTTGTCTTCATTCTGGTAGTTTTATAAACTTGCATAAACGTTGAAATAAATTGTTCTTGAATTGAGACTTCTTTTCTAATTAAATTCTCTTGGGTTGTTGATTAGGGGATTACTTTATGATGGTCCGAGTTTCTAATAAATGTTGTCTTATATGGATACTTATTTAGAACCTTGAGATTGTAATTGTTTTGAGTAGGTTGGTTTCTTTTAATTGAGAATGTGATTAGATAGTTGTTATCATTATCATGTTGTTAGTTATATGAATGTAATTTTTGTGCCACTGTAAGGGGTTCTTGTGTGGAGAAAATTGAGGTCTCCCGTGGAACATCTAGTTGGTGGCTTTTGGATGTTGAGCGATTTTGTTGATGTGTGGATTGCATTTTTATTGTGGTGGGGGTTGACGAAGCTTTCTTTGTGTGGTTTTATGGATTCTTTCGATGTGACTTTTCGTGAGTTGATTTTGAGTTGGGAATGTTCTCTCAATTAATGTATGTTGCTATTCGTTGGGAACCAGTATGTGTTCTTTTGTTCTTTACCTAAGTGGCAAATTGGTTAATGTTAACTTTGTCATGATTGATGGTTCTACTTGATGAGTCAAATTGAAAAGTTCTTTGAATTATGGGTATTCCGAGAGGAGAAAATAGAGGTTTCCCTTGGATGTCCGATTCAGCTCGTATTGAAGTTGTTGATCTTATTTTGATGTATTCTCTCATCATAATTGAATTGAAAATAGTTCTTTAAGGTTTTGCTTTTATTGTCGTCAGATTTTCATGGGGAAACCCTAGTGTAACTTTATGAGAATCTTCCAGAGGTTTATTTTACTATTGGTTAATGTTCCTCCTTTTATGTGCCTTGTTGTGGCAAGTGTTTTGGTTTCATGTTTTGAAAGGGTTGTACATGAATCGTTGAGATTTTGATTATGTATTTATGGAAAGATGGGTAATTCCTTGCATGCTTCTCTATTGTGATCTAATGTACTTGTTATGTTGTACAACCCTTGGATTTTGGTTTTATGTTTTGAGTGTCTAGAGAGAGAGAGTGGCTCTAAGTGGGTGGTCGGCGCACAAAGGGGTGCCAGGATAGCCCTCGTTAGAGTGAAATTAAAAAGTGATAATTTAAATAATTAATTAGGGGTGGGTAGAATCACAAAAAAGATAATTGATGCCTCATCCGCCTTTGAGTGCTACCACAGACTAAAGGGGATTGAGAAGGCCGTGGTTGGCAAGATCGTTGCCTTGTCTTCATGAAAGGTTAACGGTTCCGCATGAGCAACCCTATGGAGCGGTACCTTGAGATAGGAAGCCTGGATAACCATAGATGGAGGCGGCTCCTAGTGCTCGAGTTGCCTGGATAATTCGTCAATAGACGGAGGCGGCACCTTGCGTTAGTGGTAGCCTGGATAATCCATGTTAAGCCATGCGATGACACTCTCCTCTAACACTCCTTCTTATGTTGTTACTTTGGAAATCCTCTGGAAGTGGTTCTTTGTTTTGAATTGATGAAACATAGTTGTTTGAAATGATTTATGGTTTTACCCTATTTGATCTTTGGTCTATTCTTGGGTCCTGTATAAATCTTGTGAATGTTTGGGTTTTGACCTTGTACTCTTATGGTACTGTGATATGATGTAATTGTATTGTATCAATGTCATTCATAATTGTGATATGTTTATTAATTCAGCTTGATTTGGAAGTGTTTTATGATCTTCCTTTGGTTCCTTGTTTACTGGCTATTGCCTTGAATTATGTGATGAGATTTATGACTCTTGGATGTGGTTGATTATGTCATTCCTGAGTGTTATGATACTGGGTCTTGTGGTTCTCTGTTGGATGTTCTTGGTTGGGGTCTCTTTCTTGTTAGCTCCTAGCACGGGGGGCGGGTCTTCGGACTCACATGGTCGGGTGGAATGTGCTAAGCACCCCATTGGGTACCTAGTCGAGGATCGAGAGGTGTGGATTGGTGCTGTTGCAGTGACTCCAAAGTTGTATTGTCTTGGAGCCAGTTTTGATGCTAGTATTCATCTATTCATTTGTATCATGGTATCTTGTGTATGGTTTCCATTTATGTTTGGGAACACTTTTACACCATTGTACTTTTTGAACATTGTACTATAATGTAATATTAGCCATGGCAGTTGTTATTCAATGTGTTATGTTGTATTTATGTTCAGATGGCTTCTTATCAATGAATTTTTTTATGTATGTGTTATATGTATTATTGTTAATGATTATATCTTTGGATTCTATTCTTTATTGATGTTGTATGGATCTAAGTTGCGTAATGACTCTTCGTGTACCCCAAAGGATGTTTGTGTTAGTGAGTTTACTTAAATGAAATTCATGTTATGACTTAATGTGTATTACATGTATGTTATGTGCATTTAAAAAAAAATTGTGCGGTATTTATTGTGTTGTTGTCCTTTGGGGTTCGCACGGCGGGGCGTTACATCATGTATATATATGTATATGTATAGTATGTGTAGTATGTGCATACATATATGTATATATATGTATATGTATAGTATGTATAGTATGTACATACACATGTGTAGA
Source organism: Sequoia sempervirens (assembly GCA_007258455.2). NCBI lineage: Eukaryota > Viridiplantae > Streptophyta > Pinopsida > Cupressales > Cupressaceae > Sequoia > Sequoia sempervirens. The sequence goes on from VDFB02072024.1 coordinate 127,972, forward strand.
TATATGTATATGTATATGTGTGTGTGTGTGTATATGTATATGTATATAAATATGGCTATTTGTGTCAACCTTGCTAGAATTTTCATCAACCTCCTCATTTTTCAAACTTCCTATGGTCTGGGGAAAGGTGGCAGATGGATTATAGCTTTGGCCAAAAAAATTTTCAGCCTCCCAGCTTTTTGGCCTTCTCATGGTCATGAAAAGGTGGTAGAGGTGGTTGTTGGCTACTTTGGGAATAGTGTGGCATTTGTCGGGTCGCGTGGATAGAGAAGGTTGTGGAAATTAAATTTTGGTTCACATCAACATTAATTGTTGTATGTTTTGTGTGTACTTGTGATGGTCATAATAATAGTTTTTGTTAAATGCTTTGGGAAACAAAATGAGGGTCTGGGAAATTTTCAATAAGGCATTGTTTGGTGTCGTTCTATTGCTATACCTGATATGGGAGTCGTGAGCATCAAGGGTAAGCTTTTGTGAGGTGCAAGCTAGATTAGGCTTTGTGCATCTTCTGCAAAAGGTGGGTGGAGGTTATTTTGTGTTTTTTTATGGGCGGATGGTTGGAAATGCAAAAGAAAAGTGTCACTTGTGATAATATTTTTCTCATTTTTGTGCAGGAAAGTTGGTAAGAAGAGGTGTGTTTGAAGCAAGTGGGAAGAGGTGCTACAAGATTTTTTTTTTGCATGGATTTTTAACTTTGAAGCCAATATTGTTTGGTTTATGGTTTTCATTTAGTCATTATGGTTGCAATCCAATGAAACAATCATTCTTATACATTCTATGTCGAATGGTGTCCTCTATATTGTTAGGCATTGGTTTTATTGTTTGTACTTTGGTTGGAATCCTTGCAAGCCTTTTTGTTTTTTGAGCTTGTTAGATAGGTTGTTTCTTTTTCATTTTTGCAGTCTTGGAAAACGTATTTGGATTGTCCCTTTAATAGGTTCAAAAAGGTGTCGAACACATGTATGTGGCAACTAATGTTCTTTGGTATGTTCAATACAGAGCCTATTGTTATAAGAATTCCTTTTCAAGAATGAAAGAAATAACAAATATCTTTCGAACTAAATAACTATCTTCTCAAAACAATAAATTTGATTGCTTTATCTCCCTTTTTAAATAATGTCTTTTTTAATATATAATTCTTATTAAAATAAATTGTAGTGATGCTTCATATGGTTCTTGATTAGGATAACAAGGTGTTGATAGGGAAAAAATTTCCCATCAAATCTTGGAATAAACACCTTAAGGATCAATCAAGAGGACACACATATAGGTAGATATATAAATATCTATATGTACAAATGTAAATATTTATTTATGTAGAGACTACTATATCTAAATAGATGTGTATACCATATTTTTGCCTTGATATGGAACTAGCTTGATCATAATTATGAACAGAACAAACATTCAGACTAAATTTTCCCTCATTTTCTTGAACGAGAAGGCTAGGAATTCAAACCTTTTGTTGGCTATAATATATTGCATAGTTTGAAGCAAGGAATTATTATAGGCAAAAAAAGCTTTAAATTCATAGCCTCCTTAGCCAGTCAACTAAGCGAAAATGTTGTGTGGAGGTTTGGTCTCTTAAATGTTGGTTGGTTTCTATATTAGTTGTTGTATGGTTTGCCTGTGCTTGCAATACTTGTGATCATAGATGTTGTTTATCCAATTGTATATAACTTAGTGTGAGATGAAAGATAGTTATTATTGTATACTATACTTAATATAGACACTAATGTGCAGATAAATGAAACCATAAACAAAACAATATTGCTAATAGTCACCCACATACCAAAACCCACAAAATAGAATAAATCTTGATATCAAGATTCACCAAAAAGATACCATATTCACTATTTTGTAACCATTCACAGAAAATGGAATCCATGAATGAAACAATATAGCCAACAATCGTCGACCTACCAAAACCCATGAAACTATATAGTCTTTTGAACAATAATCGACACAATGAAACAATATTGGTTTCAAGAGATATCCAGATGAAAATACCCACATAAACACGTGATTCAACACAGGCAATGCAAAAAAAAAAAAAGATGTTGTTTGCAAGCCCAAATTGTTTCAATTTTCAATCAAGCTTTGTTGAAGAAAAAACAATATGTCTTCACATGGCCTTCACACTGCAATTTTTTAGGTATGGGATTTCGTTTGCTCCTTCAACTTTGTAGCCATGTCTACAAGGGAATTACATTGCTAACACTATTCAGGATTTACATATATACATATACACATATATGTATATATGCATGTACGGGTGATCCCACAATAATGGGTTACAATTTTTGGCCAAACTTGACATTAAAATCGGGATTTTTCACCAGGCATTCACTTTCTTACACCTATAGCAGCTAAACCATTAAGATTTTGAAGATGAATCAAACTAGTTATTTGTTAGATATTTTGTTTAGATTCTAATTATATTTTAAAAAATAAATTAAAAAATAAATTGTGAATCATTTTATGTAATTTTTAATAACTTATTTTTTCTACTAATCAACATTTTTTAAAAGTGATGTTCACTTCGGCACACATAACTTTTTTTATAGATAGGATACAATTCTGATTTTTAAATGCAAATTTTTCACACCAATATCTAGGGGATGGATATTTTTTTCAAAATTTTTTGTTACATATTTTTTTTTAATTAATTTTCCAAGTCAGCGTAATTATAATTTGGACAGAGGTGTACTTCGGCATGCATAACTTTTTTTGTATTCATTTGAATTAAATTATTCTTTTTTTGTTAGAATAAGGACATCAATACCTAGGGCACATGTATTTTTTAGAATTTTTTTCTATATTTTTCTATTTTTTCATATGTGTGAAATAAAGAACTTGATGTTCATTGAAAATCCTGCATTCACAAGAAATAAAAAATAAATATAATAATCAAATTAAACATATTTAAAATTATACTTTTTAGGAAGCTTATAATAAGGGCTACATGCTTACAAAGAATAAATTTTAAATGAATTCATTTGATCACCCAAAAGATAAATCAAAAGCGGTTTTTTATCAACATTTTGATAGGTGTAGAGGAGACTCGATTATAGGTATGGTTTAAATCTAACAAGGTTTTATCCAAGGGGGTTTGATCAATCCCTCCTTAATTAAAATAATTTAAATGGAACTTTTAAAGTCATAAATCATTGTATTTTCTAAAAATATGTGATTTCAGGCAAAAATCAGGATGTCCCAAAAAGTGTAACCCATTATTATGGCAGCACCCATATACACATACATATATACAGATACTATGTGTGTATATATATATGTAAACATATATGTATATATATATATATATGTATTTATATCTATATGTATGTATATATATGCATATATATATATATGTATGTATTTATATGTATATACATGTATATATACGCATATATATGTATATACATGTATATTTGTATGTATATATATATGTACGACAACCATTGTTGCTACACGCACTTGCACCTTTATGGAGGCTTTCCCTCCATGGCTACAACTATTTTATATATATATATATATATATATATATATATATATATATATATATATATACATGTCTATATATGTATATCTATATGCCTTGCGTGTACTGGTGATGGTTGTAATAATAGTTGTCATTTAATGCCCCAGGGAACAAAAGGAATATCTCAGAAATTTTCAACAAGGCATTGTTTGGTGTCGTTTTGTTGCTATACTTGATATGGGAGCCATGAACAATGAGGGTAAGCTTTTGTGAGGGTGCAACCTCGATTAACCTTTGTGCAACTTTTGTGAAGGTGAGTGGAGGTTACTAAACACATGAAATGCAATAAAAAAAGAGTATTGCCTTCCACCAATGGTGGCTACATAGAACCCATAAACCAAACAATTTATAGTAACCTACAAAGCAACAATCAACAATCCTCTTTCAAAAATAACATAAATTGTTTCAGAAATACTCCATGAATGGTTTTTCCAATATGCATCTCTTCCCACTTGGTTTCTCTTCCCTCCATTCTTTCTCCATGGCCTACTAAAAATGAGCACATAACTATCACAACCCACCATGGCTATGGAAATTTTGTGAAGGTGGTTTGTAATACCCCGCCAAGCAACCCAAAAGGATACTAATATATCTAACATTTATGGCACAAATTTTTTTTTTTAAAGTACTAACATACATCATAATAATCATATATCACATGAAATGAAAACTAATTATGAACTACGTATATCAAATCCCTCGGGTTTTACCAAACTGCATTACTTTTCACAATAACATCATTACATCACATAGATGGTAAGTCTACACTAGTACCGTAAAATTACATGAACATGTTCAACATATGAATCAAGGGTTACAATATTACAATGTCGTTTCCCAACATGAATGGGGAAGATACAATACAATGGAATGTTACATTTGAAATGAAAGAGTACAAAGTTGTAATACTGGATTCAACTCTGGTTCAACTCAAGAGTCACTGCATGGTACAATTTCGCACTTCACGATCGACGACTGGGGACCCAATGAGGTGCATAGCACGTTCCACCCAACCACGTGGACCTGAAGGCCCACCCCCCGTGCTAAGAGATGACAAGAAGGATCCCCAACAATAACCATCATACAAAACAAGGGTACAAGACTTCACAACAAGATCCACAATTACATAAGGCAATCTCAACACAAGATACAACCAACACAAAATGTGCTCAACATAAGGATAAACCAACTAAGCATCAACATACAAATGTCAACATGTGTTTCCAGAGGCCCAAGAATAACATAGAGGGAAACAAAACATACATGGTTGTTAAAGGAAGAGTGTCATCTCAATGTTGCATTGGTTACCCTGGCAAATCTTCCTAGGTCCCGGCCCCCAACTTGGGTTACCCTGGTGACCTCTTACGAAACCCGGCCCCACATGCAATCCTATGTGGCATCGATTGTCTTTCATAAGGACAAGACAATTATTTTTCCATTCCAGGCCTTCTCAACTCATCTCAAGCCCATACAAGCACTTTATCCATGAGTGAGGCATACACTTATATCTTGTTAATGTGTGATTCTATCCAAAACCCCTAAATAAATATTATCGTTTTCACTTGATTAACAAACTTCCAATGAGTTACCCTGAGACCACTTCCGGGTCTCGGCCCCCATTGAAAGTCACTCCCCTTATGAACAACAAATCTCAAAAGACACCATCAAGATAAGCCCTATGCACAACATGTAAAGCCTCATGATAAATTGCATTAAACAAGGCAAACACCATCCTACACAAAATCTTCATAACGAAAATATTTTCAAGTGCAAGGCAAAACTCATAATCATCAAATAAATCATACGAGCAATAGTTCACAAAGAACCATAAATGAAGGCCAAAATAAAGCAACACCCTTCTTTTCCTTTTCTCTGGAAGACTGATAAATCACTTAAATAAGGGTTTCCCAACTGGGTGGCAACAAAACTTGTTCTCAAAATCAAAACCAACCATAACTATCTCAAAACTAAACATCAGTGTCAACAATCGTAAAAACAACCAACTCTAAACTCAACACAGAAATCAACTCAAAAGAAGAAAACTCAATGCCAATAAGCACAATGATAAGATCAATAAGAATCATCAAACAATACAACCAACCACATGAAAGAATGACTTACTTACTCAAATACAACTCTCTATAAATTTCCATACAGAAAGCAATTCAACACGCAATAAACCCATGTAATCAAACATTAAGTTCAGAACAAGTAACCAAGCAACCGTTTAATCCAATAGCTAAACTAGAACTAAATAGTTTTTTCAACTTACCCATCTAAGTCACACATATAATCAATAATAAGATCAACTAATTCACACTATTTTCACATTTTCCATAGTTCTTTACTCAATCACTAATCTCACATTACTTAACCACTTAGTCAAAATAAAAGACTATATACTACAATATCAACGAGACAACCATTTCACTATGCTAACATTAAAAACTTCAACTATAATATAACTATTCCCATATAGGATTCTCAATAGATAATTGTAAACTATCCAAATTATCTATATTCTTAGCCTATCAACTATTCTACATTTCGATTTCACTTACAAACACAATCACATCTAATTCCATAAATCTACTTGAAGGAAATAATTATATTTAACCCAACTAACCTCTTAGCAAGCCAAGTTATTTAAACTTATACAATCTCTAACGTCTAATGCTTCAGCAGTGTAAGCTGCGAATGGTATCAAAGAGGTTATTTATTCTGAACAATGCCTCAGTTCAAAATGTTGTAACTGTGACAGGTTGTCAAGTATATTAGAAAATGAATATTGGAATTTGGAAGTATCGCCATCTACTTGCAGCATTATTATTATTTTTCAAGTGCTGGAACTGCGATAGATTGTCAGCAAAATCAAACTGGTTATTTAAACATTTAAACTTCCTAATAAGTTCAAGTGCTGAGGCTAAGTCTGATTGACAATGAAGTCAGAGAAATTATTTAAACCTTTGAACTTCCTATTATGTTCTAGCACTGCATCAGTGAGAGGTTCCAAAAGAATTAGGGAGGTTATTTAAAATCTATACACCCTACCATGTTCAAGTGTTGCCACAGTGACAGATTGCGAATGGAATAAAGGAGGTTAATTAAACCATGACAATATCTAAACTTCCTATTATATTCGAGTGAAGCAAGCCTACGGAGATTTGAATAGGAAAAGTACAGAAGCTAAACCGTTATAAGGCCGTTCCCTCTAACATATATGATTCCAGTTGTTTGTAAACTGTAGATATCAAAGGAGGGACTTTATACTTGACTGAAGTTAAACATTTAGGGATAAATGGTGTTCTATTTCCTAGATTAAATAGACTCCCAATCATAGGGTAATTCAATGCCAAGATTTAGACTTGCAAATTACGGATTTGAGTCTAAACCAGGTGTCTGCATAGAAGCCGCGTACATGCAGATGGTAAGAGAGATGGCAGTTCACTTCAAGTTTCCCCTTTGTCAGTAATAGTCAGCTCTAGATGATGGTGACACAGGAATGATATCGGTTCAATGTATGTACAACCAAAGTAGCTATGCGGCCAGTACGTTACAAAATAAGGAGATTTGCATAGGCTGACTGACCGTATTCTTAAATGAAGGGTTTAATAATATGCAAAGCAGGATTCTAAACTAATCTCATCGAATTCTCCCAGACAAGGAAGAAGGCGACTACAATAAAAAGATAGTTTGCTTCAGACAACTCCAGGCTGAAAACTTGAACTAATAACAATGACAGAAAATTCCATATGCATAAAGTAAAGTAATAAGCCTTTTATAGAATAGATGGCAATAGGCTGGTAATGGCGTAGAAAATGGAAGCATGCAACACATAAATCTAAAGATAAATATAAACTCAGATCAAAACCTGTGTTTTAGACGTAGGCCAAACTGGTCTTGCAGTAGAGATTTGGTTGAAGACTGGATTATTTTGCACAATAAACTGGTAGTAATTGCTGTATGAGAACACCTAGCAACAACTCTCAGCTCCTTCTAATTCCACTCTTCCATAACACTGAATAGCTGCAAGCGCTGAGGCCTTATCATTGTCGAGTGATGCAAAACCCTTGGTTAATCTGATATTGTCTGCTGCCAAAACCAAAGCCTATTACAGGCATCCTCGAACCGTTATGACATGTTACTGTTACAACTACCCCTTTTCTCAGCTCCAAGCCCTCCTATGAGTACCGTCATGCAAGGAGAGAATAATCTGTTTTACAACAAGTTGAGCCCGCCATGCAAGGAAACCACAACCAAAAATTAAAGAGGAAAACTCTCACTCCCTGCGCCTATTTCTGGAGGAGTTAAGAAAAATCCCATTCTCATGCATATCCGTTACACTTTTCATGCACATGCACCACTAAATTTGGTAAACAATTAAAATCATCCCTACCTTGCAAATCCGTGGCAGGAATCTATTTACCAGAAAATTAATAGTTTGCCACAACATTTAATTAGAAAGGTGTAATAAATGTCAACACAATTATTTATACAAGTATGTATATTTGTTTATATAATTATAACATATATCTAGGCATTTATTTAATTAACTAATAAACTATTTACCTATGTCTCACAAAATTGATTCATTAATCAAAGTACGCCGTTTACGCAATAATTCATTTTAAGGCATAAAATAATTAAAAGAATTTATTTATCAATTAAATAAACCAAATGCTAAAATAGTTACCTAGACCCAAAATCAACAATTATTGAACAAACTTACTCTAGACGCCCAGAGAGGTGAATACGGAGGGGCATTACATGGTTGGAGGTTATCTTGTGTTCTTTGCAAGCATTGATGGTTGCAAAAGGTGTGGGTTGTGATCATTCTTATATATCTATCTATATATTTATGTGTGTATATATATTTGTGTGTGTGTGTGTCTATGTATATATATGTGTGTGTATATATATATGTATATATGTATGTATGTATGTGTGTGTGTGTATATATATATTGTATATATATATGTATTATATGTGTGTGTATATATATATGTGTGTGTATATATATATGTATCTGTATATACATATATATATGTATGTATATGTATATATATGTGTATATATATATATATATACATATATATGCATATACATACACACACACACACACACACACACACATATGTACATATATATGTGCACAATACGTTATTAAAAATTACACAGACGTTCACTTTTTTATCCGAGGACTTTAAACATAGATGTTACTTGCACCATTAGCACTACACGGAAACCATAAAATGATTAATGTTGATGTCATTTCCCTGGCCTCCTCTATTGTCGCGCCAAACACTTTTTTAATTAAAAACAAAAACAAACAACACCTAATACATAGTGCCAGAGACCTAGAGCTACGAAGGCTAATAAAAATTCCAACCAATGTTTCCCATAGCCCAATGTTAATTGTTGTTCTCTAGCTTTGGATATATACTTTCATTTGCAATGCATAATAAAATAGCTGATATTATAGAGGTAATGTTGTTTTCCAAAAGGAATTTTTCCCAATAGGGTGGTGCTCAAGAGGTTGTATTGTTTCAATTCTTGATAGTGTGTTGGTGAATACATTTATGTAAGTATATCCATATATATATGTGTGTGTGTGTGTATACATACATATATATATGCATACATATATATATGTATGCATATATATATGTATGTATATATATATGTATGTACATATATATACATATATATATATATGTATGCATTGTTCATTGCACAAAAGGACAAAAAAATTGTGTTTGACAATCCAATGGATATAAATAACCTAGGCTAGCGAGCAACAGACAGACCGCAAAAGAAAACTAGATTATGTTAATAATTTTATTCCATTGCAAACATAGCCAGAAAATGGAGGTCATAGAAAGAAACCGACAAACAAATTGAAATTAACAAACCCACGCAAACCACTGCCTTGTTATCCCAAAAAAGGGTTGGAAAAAAATTATCACAGGTGAGACTTTCAATTTTCTTTTGCAAACATCATTGCCTGCAAACAAAAAAATAGCCTCTAACCATCTATACAGAAGTTTCTATTAAGTTTTCCTTATGATGTACTTAGTATACAGTCCATCACTTTGATAACTGCTTTTCTGAGGCTAAAGAAATAACAACTAGGAATGTGTATTTAATGCATGCTTGCCCCATTGCTGATAGCTATCTTGAAGAACAAGCTAAACCTAGAGAATGACACCCAACAATGTGTTATCAAAAATTGAAACAATATACCTTTTTCCTTAGCAAGACCCTTTGAGAAACAAATCAATATAGCCATAGGGAAATGCCCTTTCAAACATTGTGCAAGCATTTGTTATCTTTGGGATTGCTTGAAAAGGTAGCTACTGCTTATACCTATTGTCACTACATGGAAACCATACAACAATTAATGCAGCAAATGCTTTTAATGTAAAAATCAAAATAGAATCTACCACCTTTCTTTTCTAGCCATATTGAATGGAGGCCAGAAATAACACAATATAGCCTTGTCCAGACAACAACAGTGAACAATGCCTTCTGCAAAACAATATCAATTGCATAACATTTACTATTTTATTGCATTACAGCCATTGCCTCAAAAATATTTCTTGCAACAGTGACCCATATAGAACACCCTCAAAACACAAAAAGCTTGTAGAGCATGAACGATTAATGAATCAATATTGTGTGTTTGTGTGTGTATATATATATATTTGATAGTGAAGAATGCATTTTGGATAACAATATCAACTCTATAATATTAAGTATTTGATTATGCATTGCAAAGAGTGGAATATACCAAAATGAACAACAATTAGATTGCATTATGGAGAACAACACATACTATTTTAATACATTGCAACCATTTACACAGAATAGAAGCCATAAATGAGACAATATTAAATTGTGGTGTGTGTAGATTTGTATGTATGTCAAAGTAGATGTGAGCAATGTACATATGTATTCTTCCCAATGTTTATTATTTTCTCAAAATAATTATTTGTCTGAATCTTGATATGGCATACTTCAAATGTTATACTTCATATTAACTATTATATACAACATTGAAGCCTTTTTCCTAATTATTTATTTTCCTTCGTATTCTTGGTGTTTCTAGGGAAAAAAGAGGAGGGATTTTAAAACTGAAATAGTGAACTTGGAATAACAAATTGTATGTTAAGTATTATTTGAATCATTGAAGCCCTTGTTATTATTAATCCTTTCCTATTATATTGTTAAATACCTGTGTAAAAAAATTGAGTACCCATGTTGTGTTTTGAAGTCATAGACCTTCTAGTCAGCCGCTAGTGTTGCAACTCTTTGATTCTAAAAGAGAAGACATAGCAATGTCAGTGGCCTCTAACTCTTCTAAGGATGGTGAACAATCCTCAAGCAGTAGTCTTGTAAGTGTGTTTGTTGTTTAGTTTATTGTTGCTGCCAATTATCTCAAGTGCACCAAACAAACCAAGAATATACTTCATTTGAATTAACAATTACTATGATAAATATGTTCTAACTTATTTATCTTTGAACTGTTTTTCTTGTTTCCCCTTCAATTTATTGGCCATTTTGGAGTAGCTTATGTGTTAGAGGGAAAAATGTCTTAGTTTCCAAATGTGTCAATATTATTGTTTTCTTTTAGAGTTGAGTCATAGGTATAAATATGTCATTGTTGCCATTATGCTAAGTTTAATTGCCTTGTAGGCTACAAATGTGAATCCGACCTTAACAAAAGATGTCCTATGATTTATAGATGTTGGAGATGTTGTCCCATCTCTAGTCCTCCAACTAATGTATTACAAAAAAATAGGAGGTGATCAAAGCCCAAACGACTGGTAAAAATTTGTCATGTCTGATAGAACCCACATGTAGATGGGAACTTTTCATACAAAATACAATGACCTTTTGTTTACAAGCGAATTGAAAATAGGTTCGATTGTGTGCTTGAAAAACTATTTTTCTAGAAAGCTACATGAATCGAGGTTTGATATACTTTTTCCTTGCTTGTACTTGTAGTTTCCTGCTTCCTTGTTTGTGGGGGCTACCTTTTAAAGTATTTAATGTTTGTTTCATTCTAATGAAATTTTCATACTATCCCTAGATGTCAAAATGACAGATTGCCAGCTAATTGGAAAACCTCAATATTTGTTTAGAGATCAAGAAGAACAAAAATTTGGTTGTGACTCACCCTCCCCATCCAAACAAGCCTCCATGTTTGGACTTAATACATCCCCAAGGTAGCAAGATGCTCTTGCAAAAATCAGCCCTGTTAAAGGGTTGAATGTTTACCAAACCAAATGGATGATAAAAGGCCATGTAATAACAAAGAGGGATATGCACCATTATAGCAAACAAGGGCACGAGGGGCAAGTATTCAGCTTTGATATCACTGATGATGAGGGCACAAAAATATCGATTATGTTCTTTAATAACATTACAGAGCTGCATTATGATAGGGTTGAGGTGGGACATACTTATTATGTGTCAAAGGGATCAGTGAGACAAGCAGACAAAAAATTTAATAAGTTAAACAGCCAAATGGAAATCATTTTGGATCAAAGTTCTATGTTAAAAAGTTGTGATGATGAGGCCTTTGTGCCAGAGAAAGTATTTAATTTCGTACCATTAAATGAAATTGCAAATTTCACTAATAACAGTTTAATTTATGTTATTGGCACTATGGTGCATGTGGGAATGGTGTTGACTATTCAAAGAAAGGATTAGTCCCAAACAATTCAGAGGACTATTAAACTTAATGATTTGTCATCCTTTTCAATTGATGTTAATTTGTGGGGCTCAAACTAGGAAGCAAAGGCTCATGAGTTGGAGAGGTTGTACACCCTTGGTTCAGCTCTCATCCTTGCTATTAAAAATACATGTGTTGGGTACTTCAATGGAGCTATTCTGAACACATCTACAGGGACTCTTCTATATATAAATCCTGACATACCAGAAGCACAACCATTGATCAAAAGAGGATATATTGAGCCACCCTGGGAAATCCATCAAAAAGTTTCTTTAGGAAATGGGAGAGTCACTATTGCATATATGTTGCACCACTGTCTTGGCTTTCTAGAGACTTTGCAAGCTAATCTAAAGGCAATAGTAAAATTTATAAAAACTAATGCATTATGTTATGTTGCATACCTGTTGGAGGTGAATGGTAGGCAATGTAAAAAAAAGTGTGAACAGTCTAAGAAAAATACATGTTTTTTCCCAAAATGCCAAAGAACAATAACTGACTGTGACTTTTGATATTTATTGCTACTAAAAATGGAAGACCACATAGGCGAGCTTTGGGCAACTGCTTTTGATGAGGTTGCAACAAGCCTATTACAAATTTCAGCAAAACAGCTTTACATGTTGCAATATGATTCTACCGCTGAAATGACTGTTGAGTTTGTTATCAATGTTGTCACCTACAGGTCATTTGCTTTCACTGTTCTAATCAAAACTCAAACTTATAATTTAGAAACAAGACTGAAAAAAATAATAGTGAAGGTTGCAAAGGTTAACTTTGAAGCTGAGTGCAAGCTCTTATTATTAGATTTGTCTTATATTTCTCCTATCATGCAGTAGTCTCCAGAGATAGTTGTCGTACTGCCTTGAACACCAAAATAACCGTGGCTAATTGTGACTTTGCATATTTCTTATAGTTCATTTTGGTTGGACATTTAGTTTGTTTTGTTACCTCACACTAGTTGTCCCATCAAAAAGACCTTTCCTTTCTACTGCTATTGCTTTGTTTTTTGTTTGAGTGGTTATATATTAAGAAAATGAAGTATAAATTATAATGTTTAACTAAAAAAGATACAGTTGTTTCCTTTTCTATTATTCATGTTGCTTATAATTTTGTTACATTTTAAGTGTATATTTCTAATTTAATTTTATACTGTTTATTTATATAGAGTTCTTGTCCTTTTTAGATGTATCGATGTCTACTCCTGCTCATATATCTACTTGTGGAGATAGTTGTATGTATGTGTATATTTACGTATGCGTATAGATAAATATATATGCATGCAATTTATATTTCCCTGTGTATACAACTTCCTAGTATAGATGTGTGTAGCTATTTGTATGTGTATTGGATATCTATGTATATATGCATACACAATTCAATATTTACAAGTCTTTGTGAGTTGTTTTAAAGAGAATGTTGTTTTCATCTTGTTTACAATGTTCTTAGTGCATAGAATATCTTGACAGAGTTCTTTGTAAATATATGTGTCTATGATGTATTTGTCTATGTAAGTATCATGCCTGGGTATCCATCTAATGCTTACCAAGTGTTCTTGCTACTGCTTTGTGATCCCTAATGATAGTTCCATGCTAGATTTGGATGTCATATGGTTGTTGGCTATAATGTCTGTTATGTATGTTATGCATCTCAATCCACAACCCAGTGCTGAACAATGCGTTATTGAAACTACTGCAAACTACTCAATTAGTTTGGTGAGTTTTAAATGCAAAGTATTATTGCAACCATTGGAAATATATGTGGCACATACATGAGACAATGTTCGCATGGTAAGGTGTGCAAAGTGACACTTGTTTCCTCTGCGCAAGAAAATCAAATAGCTCAAGTTATATAGGTTGCCTTGTTTTTTGTAAGGGAGAATTGATTGTTGTTCCTTGTCTTAGGGTATATTTTTCCCTTTTTGGTAAGGTTGTATTGGGAGAGACTATATATTTTATTCAAACCAATATTCTTTATTCATGGATCGGCTTTTGTAGCACATCCACTGTGATAATTTTTTTCCATTGCTTGTCTTTGAAAACAAGCTAGTGGTTTGCATGGGCTTCTCAACATGAATTTTTATGTGCTTCTTTGTATGGCCTCCATTTCCTAGCTATGTTTGCAATGAAATAAAATTCTTAACATAATCCATTTTTTTTGTGGTCTATTGCTCACTACCTTGGGTTTTTTTACCCATTGGTTTTCCAATCACAATTTTTTTTTGTGCTTTGTGAAATGAACAATGTGTATATATGTGCCTCTTCAAAAAGGATCAGATTTTTCTCAAAGGTTAGGCATATAGAAACATTGCACCAAATAGCAAGCAACTGAATTGCTCACTTGAACTATGTAGACCTCCCTTTGTATTCTGCTAGAATCTGCAGGATACACATGCCAACAATTAGAGTGCACTGTAAATCAAACAAGATGATCTTCTCCAACAAAATTGTTCATTATCATCATCATCAAAGTTTTCTCTTCTTTATGGTAAGTGAATTGCTTCTCCTTTCCTCTTCACCTCTATGCATATAGAATCTGCACCTTGTCTAAATTCACTTCATTATCATTTTTAATATGTGACATGTAATTGTGCTATTACATATATTTTGCTTATAAATTATACAACCACTTAAATTTCATGTTTTAGATATTGCTTACCAATAAAAAATTTTTGTAGTACAAAAGTTCATAGTTCGCTTTTTTGTAGGTATATTCCACTTAAACAATTTTAGATTACAGCTACATTATATTCGTATACAAGATGTAGGGCTCCCCAGAATTTCTAAATGGCTTTACGATTCCACATTTCCATGTTGTATGGCCTTCACCTATATTCCATCTGTATACAATGTAAGCCTACATATCTTTTTTTCCATTTCTCATTTCACAACTCCATGTCAAATTATAAAATATTTATAATCTTGATTTCCACTAAACAAATTTCCTCAGGTACCAAAGCATTGCCTTCAACATTGACCAAAGTGGTGAACAATTAATGTTACTACTCAGGGGTTTGGTTATATCCAATGATGCTCCATGACCTGATATGGTAGGGTGGAGATCAAGATTCATTTTTTGTGTCTAGACTTCAATCCATTCCATGCACAAGGCATTTCTAGATTTTATTTACTCACTCTGTTGTACTACAACTCCATTGCATCTCATTTGTAATTAATTTTATAAGTCTTTATATTTTTTCATTTTTTTATTGTCTACCAACTGAAACAATTGTCCTTCACAATCCTTTTCATGCGATTAGATCTTGTATTAAGTCATTGTCAGCCAAAACATTGCTCTCACTATTGATCATAGTGGTGGACAGTTTATTTTCTTGCTTGGGGGTTTGTTGAGAGCACATGACACTCCATGAGCCAATATGGTAGGGTGGAAATTGGGCCTTTTTTTTTTGTGCATACTGCATTCTGCCACACACACCAAGTATGGCTAAATTATAATCACTTCATTCATCCCATTGCAAGTAGAGAGAAAATTATGTATTATAAAATATAGAAATTTGATATATTTTGATTTTCATGTTGTCTATCAATAAAGTGTGATCACTGCACTAGAATTCACACTTTGTATACACATAGGGTGTATATTGTTTGACCTTTGCACTAAAAGTTTTCCATAGGACTGTAGCTATGAGTTCTAGCTTTCCGCTGTGATGGCTGTAATGGAATAAAATAGTTAATGTTATGTGGTTCATTCTGTTTAATTTGCATAATCACCACACTAAACTTCAAACTTTTTTGTTATTCTTGCAGACCATATTCCAGCCATAATGCGGTATTTGATGAACAAATGTGTTACAAACAACCTTTCAGAATAATGATAGTGACTGGAAAATTAGTGAGAATGGTCAAATAGACAATCATATCCTCATGTACCCTATATTGATAGTAATAAGCAATATTCATTTCACCACTGATCAGAGTGGTGGGCAATGTATATTCTTGCTCGGGGGTTTGGTGAGAGCCCATGAGACTCCATGACCCAATATGGTAGGGTGGAGAGTAGGCCTTATTGTGTTGAGTTTTATTTTATAGTTTTTATGTATAGATTGCTATCTTTCTCACATAGGATTCACAAAAAAAATCAAATGTTTTAGGTTGTGGTTACAACGTACTAAGATAATTGATCTCATACACTTTATGTTAGCTTCCATTGGCCATTGTTGATAATTGATCTCTTGCTTAAGCTATATCATTCCATAGAGGAGTCCAGTGAAATGGCATAGTTGTAGAGGAGGCCAGTGAAATTTCATCAACATTGATTGTTGTATGGTTTCCGTGCAGTGGTGATGGTGCAAGTAACATTTGTTTTAAAGTCAAGTCAGAAAACAAAATGAATGTATGTGCAATTATTGATAACGTATTTTTGGGTGTCATTCTTTGGGTTTATGTTGTTGTTGAAGGTAGCTGTGGAGACCAGCAAAATGACATCAACATTAATTTTTGTATGGTTCCCACATAGTGGTGATGGTGCAAGTAACATATGTAGTCCTCAACAAACAAAATGAATGTTTGTGCAGTTATTGATAGAGTATTGTTAGGTTTCATTCTCTGGGTTTTTTGTTGTTGTTGAAGGTCGTTGTGAGTGAGGATGGAAATCTTTTGTGGAAATGCAACATGTTCATTCGCTATGGAATCTCTGTGAAGGTGTTTGGATGTTATCTTGTTTTTTTTGCATGTGTTCATGGTTGTAAAAGTTGTGGGTTCTAATAAATTTGTGTTCATTTTTTGCAAACGGTGGAGAAAGAATGAAGGGAAGAGAAAGCAAGCGGCTAGAGATTTAATTGAAGGAAGCAAGAAGAGGTGTATATTTTTTATTTTTTTGCTTCCATCATTTGGTTGCTCTTAGTCAGTTCTATAATCTCTTCATATTCACAATTGCTCTTAAAAACATGCTTCTCCCTTAGGAGAGAGAGTTCAAGAATTGGGATGTTGATATTTCAGTATACATGCTAAACAGATGAATGAGCTTTCAAAAAACTATGAAGATGAAGTGATTATAAGATTGGCTAAGAGAATGGGAACATTGATTTAACAATTCATCATAGTAGTGGTCACCCAATATTAGAGAGTAGGCCTCATTTTTTTCTCTTCCATTTTATATTTGTTATGTGTGCAATTTGATATTTCAGTATACATGTTAAATAGACGAATGAGCTTTCAAACAAATATGAAGATGAAGTGATTATAAGATTGGCTAAGAGAATGGGAACATTGATTTAACCATTCATCATAGTAGTGGCAACCCAATATTAGAGAGCAGGCCTCACTTGAACAATATTGTTCATTGGCATGATCATGAAAATTTGTTATACTTTATGGTAAGTAATTGCAAGGTTATAGTGATAGTCGATGATGCTCCATGATTCAAAATGGTAGGGTGGAGAGCATGACACCTTTTGTGTGTCCAGACTTGAATGCATTGCATCTAGAAGGTCTAGTCTTTGTAGTAAAAGTTTTGCATATGCACATGGGTATTAGTTTTTAGCTTTCTATCACGATGGTTGTAATGGAATAGAATAGTTAATTTTATGTAGTCCATTCTATTTTTGCATAATCAACATACTAAACTTCATACTTTTTTGTTAGTCTTGCAGACCATATTCCAAGCGTAATGTGGTATTTGATGGACTAATGTCTTACAAACAACCTTTCACAATAATGATAGTGGTTGCAAAATCAATAACAATGGTCAATTACAAAATCATATCCTAATATACTCTATATTGATTGTAATAAGAAATATTCATTTCACCACTAATCAGAATGGTGGAAAATGTATATTCTTTCTCAAGGGTTTGGTGAGAGTCCATGAGACTCCATGACCCAATATGGTAGGGTGGAGAGTAGGCCTTATTGTGTTGAGTTTTATTTTATATTTTTTATGTAGAAATTGCTATCTTTCTAACATAGGATTCATAAAAAATTCATATGCTTTAGGTTATGGTTACAACATAGTGATCTAGTTGATCTTATACACTTTATGTTAGATTCCATTGGGCATTGTTGATTATTGTTCTCTTGCTTAAGCTATAGTGTTCTATTATTGAGAAGGTGTTATAAAAAAGGCTATGTTGTTTCAATTTTTGATAAGGTTTTGTTGAGTTGTTGTCAATTCCCTCTTCGTCTCCCTTTATGCTTTGCATTTTGTGGTTGATTTTTTAAATTTCCTCCCCGATCATCTAATTTCTCTTAGCCAATTTTGCAATTTGTTCATATTCACAATTTCTCCAAAAAATATGCTTCTCCCTTGGGAGAGATAGTTCAAGAACTTAGGTGTTGATATTCCAGTTTATATGGTAAACAGATGGACGACCTTTAAGAATGAATTTCAACCAACTATGAAGATGAAGTAATTGTAACTATGGTTATGAATCAACATCCCACTTCTTGAATTCTCTTTCCTAAGGGAGAATAGCCGATGACACTCCATGACCCAATATGGTAGAGTGGAGAGAAGACCTACTTTTTCATGTCCATACTTCAATCCATTCCATACAAAAGGTATGCCTAGATTTTATTTACTTATTATATGCTCTACTGCAACTGTATTGCATCATCTTTGTAATTAATTGTATAAGTCTTTATATTTTCTGATTTATTTATTGTGTACTAATGGTGCAAGTTTATTACTAAAGTTGACATGATTCTTTCATGTTTGTAGCTAGCCACAACCCAAACAACTGTGCTTTCAAGCCCTTTTGATGACATTAGATCTTCTATTAAGTGATTGGTGGTTGAAACATTACTTTCACCATTGGTCACAGTGATGGAGAAATTATTTTCTTGCTCACTGGTTTAGTGAGACCCCATGACACTCCATGGGCCAATATGGTAGGTTGGAAATTGGCCCTTGTTTTGTTTTGTACATACTACATTTTTCCACATGCACTAGGCATGCCTAAATTATCATTGCTTCATACATCCTCTTCCAATCACAATGCAAGATATGTATTATAAAATATAGAACTTTGATATCTCCTCATTTAGACATTGAGTATGAATTAGGCATGATCACTGCACTAAAATTTTACACTTTGTATACAAATAAGTTGTATACAGTGTGGCACTTGCAGTGACAATTTTGCATAGGACTGTAGCTGTGAGTTTTAGCTTCCTATTCCCATCGTTGTAATCGAGTAAAATAGTTAATGTTATGTAGTTCATTGTGTTTTTGCATAATCACCACACTAAATTTCACACTGTTTTGTTATTCTTGTAGACCATGCTCTAGCAATGATGTGGTATTTGATGAACTAATGTGTTACAAAGAACCTTCCCGAGTAATGATAGTGACTATAAAATCAGCAACAATGGTCAAATAGACAATCATATCCCAATGTACTCTATATTGATTGTAATAAGAAATATTCATTTCACCACTAATCACAGTGGTGTCCAATCTATATTCTTGCTCGAGGGTTTGGTGAGGGTCCATGAGGGTCCGTGACCCAATATGGTAGGGTGGAGAGTAAGCCTCACTGTGTTGAGTTTTACTTTATATTTTCTATGTACAAATCATTATCTTTCTGACTAGGAATCAGAAAAAATTCATATGTTTAAGCTTATGGTTACAATGGAGTAAAATAGTTGATCTTATACACTTTATGTTAGATTCCATTGGGCATTGTTGATTATTTTTCTCTTGCTTATACTCTACATCACACAAATAATTAAATTGTTTTAACCAAAATTCGTCTACGATACTTTGTTGCTAGCTACAAAAAGATCCTTACTTTGTATCATAAAGAATTGGTGCAGTGGCCAAATTACAGTGTGGCCTTATATAATCATGAATTCAACTAATAGTATGCCACGATTATTATTTCCCATCTAAATACACGTGTAATGTCATCAATTATTTAGACATTCAACCTTATCCATAATAATATTATATTTTGATTAACTAATAAAACTTAATGATATTGGTATTATTTTTAGATTGTTTTAACTATAATTCATGGAGGGTTCTTTGTTACTAGCTACGAAAAGATCCCCAGTTTGTATCATAAAGAATTGATGCAGTGGCTAAATTATGCAATGGGCTTATATAATGATGAATTCAATTAATTTTATGCCAACATTATTATTTCCCAACTAAATACGCATTAGTAATGTCATCAATTTAGACATTCAACCCTATCCATAATAATATTATATTTTGATTAACTAATAAAACTTAATTATATTGGTATTACTTAATGAAATCATTTCAAATTTAATAATAATATTTTTCTTTAATTAACAACTTAACTACATAATATTATTATTTACCCCACCAAACTAGTTACCAATAATAATGATGTTATCACCAAATAATTAATTGAGTTAATACAATTGTTCTTCAACCAAACCACTATATGTATATATATATTTTCTACAAAGTTACTTTTTCACCAACTATTGCTTACAAACTTTATCCTTTATATACATATCCTCCTTTCAAATTATTAGGATTAACACCCTCCTTCGATCCCCATTATAATTTCAAATAAAATAATGATGGTAAACTATAAGGTAAAAATGGGATACAATATTGTTGCCACTCAATCACTTTAATTATCACCTACAATATATCTACCAATCCATTGTATTGTTCATTGGATTCCCTAATGTGTAACTATATTATCTACATCTGCATATAGCTACTATGCCCACTCATGCCATTCACATTCTAATGTTTTTCCATAGACACTACCTGCACATCACTTGCCTTTCATGTTGCTCTCCGCCTATCGACTCATTGTTCTGTGTTACTACATAAAACTACTAGTTAATATTATAATATTATATATAATATATATTATTATTATATATATAAATATTATTATTATATATATATATTATATTATAATACAATATAATAATATTATAATATAATATAATATAATATAATATAATATAATATAATATAATATAACATTATGGGGTTGGGGCCCTAGCTCGGTTAGCTAAATCTTTCCTGTTGCAAGAGGTTGGTCAGGACGTCTAGTCTCCCCAACCCCCGTGGTACTACCAACCGCACTTTATAGGGGGTTCCTAGAGTCTAAAAATAATAATAATAATATTATATTATATTATATTATATTATAATATAAATATAATATTGTAATGTAATATTATATTATAATATTATATTATAATATAAATATAATATTGTAATGTAATATTATAA
>VDFB02072024.1:151293-172960 GCA_007258455.2 Sequoia sempervirens
ATAATATAATATAATATTTAAATATTATATTATATTATATCATAATTTAAATATTATATTATATTATATGATATTTTAAATATTATATTATATTATATTTTAGATATTATATTATATTATATTTTAGATATTATATTATATTATATTTTAAATATTATATTATATTATATTTTAAATATTATATTATATTATATTTTAAATATTATATTATATTATATTTTAAATATTATATTATATTATAATATAAATATAATATTATAATATAAATATAATATTATAATATAAATATAATATTATAATATAAATATAATATTATAATATAAATATAATATTATAAGTTATAATATAAATATAATATTATAAGTTATAATATAAATATAATATTATAAGTTATAATATAAATATAATATTATAAGTTATAATATAAATATAATATTATACTATAATATAAATATAATATAATTTAATTTATTATATTATATTAATATAATTTATTGGGGGCATAAGTGGGAGATTTATCTATTGTTTAGTTTAAATAATTTGAAATCTAATTTTGGAATCAAGAAGTTGGAAGTAAACCATAAAAATGTTTAAGGAGTAGGAAACATCAACAAACAAATTAATAAATCCTAAAAATTGGAGGCGAAACCAATAGCAGTGAAAGAGTTTGGAGGAGCTGGTTTATATTCAATGCTTTCATACGTAGCAGTTCCAATATGTGTGGACATAACAGAAAGCCTTGATTCATCCCTCTTCAACTTTCACATAAGAGTGATTTCATCTCCTATTCAACAATTGCTTTTGAAGGTGTGATTGTTTCATCCTTCCATCAACTAAAGGGCTTAAGTGGAACTTCCCTCTCACTTTCTCTTTTCCACCACTTTGTTTCTTTCTCCAATAGCGACCTGGGGAAAGCAAGTAAAGGATGCCCTATTGTTAAAACCTAAAGGTGCTCAATATTAGGATCTTAGCTGTTATTTTCATTTTAAAAACATACTCTAAAACCCTCATCAAAACCTTATTTTTAGGTTGCAACTCACCAAATTGGAGAAGTGAAAGGTCAATACCATGGAATAGTGGCGGAAGAGTTTGGAGTTGAAACCAATAATTTGATTAAAGCATTTAAAATCCTTAAGCCAATTTTTTTGAAATGACATTTATTTAGCATCAAGATTCCTAAATATGGTGAATGGGATATGGAATCATAAAAGTTCCAAGTCACTTGATTCCTTAATTTCCTCAAGAATTCATTGATTTCTTTCACTTATTACATAATGTGGACACATAAAAAATAACCCTTCTATTTCTCATATTTAGGCCCTCCTAGTGATTTTGGCTTGATTTTTCCTAGATTTAATATTATAATGTGGTCAACACATTCACATTAGGTCTTGGGTCCTTGAGAATCAATAAGAATTCTATGATGTCTTGTAAAAGTTTTGTGAAGTGTTGTAACACATTTTCACACTTTTCTAGGACCTTTTCATTATAATTCACCTAAATAACCTCTTTTTATCACTTTCCAAGCCTTATTTTAAAGTGTTGTAAGGAGTTGTAACAGCCTTTCATGCTTTTCTAGGCTTGTCATCAATAATTTGAACCTTTCTTATGTTTAAATGACCCCTTAATACACTTTCCAGCCCTACTTAAGTGTGTTTTTGAGAATAATCTCATTAAACATCATTAAATACACTTCAATTCCTAACACCCATTAAAATTGCCCTAGTGGGACCAAGTTGCCACTTGGAGCGACTTAGTCCCACTTGGTATAAAAGTCAAAATTATTTTAAATTTCTGGTGGGATATTATTCTCTTAACCTTGAGGTTGGCCTGTGATGTGTTATTTTCAGAAATTTTTGTAAAATCAAGTATAAATAAAGGGTTTTCCTTCTCATTTTTACCCCCAATTCATTCATACATTAGCATACATACATTAATCATTCTCAAGCATTCTAGGCATTATCAAGTCCACATTGGAGCATCTACTTGCATATCTTCAGATTTCTACATCAAGGGTTTGGTGATTTGTATCATTGCATGTTGTTCATTCATCATTCTCTATTTATTTCATTTCATTTTCAAGGGTTTGATTACCAAATCAAGGTTTGACCAAGGCAAACCCCTATTCACTAACCCTTAACCCTTTTTCCCCTCTTTGCATGTGTGTTTTGTAGGTCTTATATGCAGATTTGTCAAAGAGAAAGGTGTTAAAAGGAGTCAAAATTCCATCAAAGTCATTCAAGTCAACAAATCCCTAAAAGAAGCTTGGAGATTCCCTACAAACTGATTTCTACATGTTCAGAACTAGACACCTGTTAAAAACAAAAGTACAGATTGAAGGCTATAGATTCTTGCCCCAAATTTCTTAAGATTCATAGGTGGTTTAAGTCTCCATATATGGAGAATTAGTCCCACTATCATTGTTTTCTGCATTTTTGGATACCATATTGGTTGAAACCTGTTCTGGAAAAATCTCCCTAAAATAGGACTAAGTCGCCTAGCTTGGCATAAGTGTCCTAGTTGGCTTCAACAACAAATTTTGTAGGATTCCAGAGCCTCTCTGCATCACATTCCAATTTCCAGGTGCACCTCTCTAGTTTTATTCATTTTTTTATTGTTTGTTTGCATTTTTAGGTCATTTTGCATATCACAATGTGTTTTCAAACATCTTGCATTTCTTAGGTTTTGCATTAATAATTCATTTCCTTTTTACTAGTTTATTGCATTTAGGACATTACATTTAGGCATATTTCATTTATACTTGCATTAGTTTTGAGTGGGGGCATTGCCCATTTTGGCCTACCTCTCTCCTTTTAGGCAAAAACCCTAAAAGTTTTAGGGAGTCTTGTGGTGCCAAAATCTTTGTCCACATTTTCGTGAACCCGAATTTAGAACATTTTTCTTCTGATTTCAACTACATTTACATCTTAAGAATATCTTGCATCAACATTGCATTAGGTTTTGCATTGTTTAATTTGAATCCTAGGGTTTTAAAAATGGCAAATTAGTGAAAAGCTCAAATAGCTTGCATTTTTGCATTGCCTTTAATTGAAAATCAACAAAATTCTACATTTTTATAATGTATATGCATCTAAAAACCTAAAAAGCATAAAAATCCATTTAAAAATTTTGAAAATTTTCAAAAAATCACTTGGACTAAATTGCCACCCCAGGTGACTTAGTCCAGTTACATATTTATCATTGCATTTTCTAGAATTTAATCTACAATTTTTGCATTTCTGCTTGTTTCTAAATTTCTATGTTACTTTCCAAAATTTTATTTATCAACATTTTATTTCTCTTAGTTTACATTTCATTTGCATTCACCCACATTTAGAGACCTTTGCATGAGTGTTTGGTGTCCTATTGCTAATACCCTAGTGAGAAGAAGTTCAAGACTCATGTTATCCCACGATATTACACTCATTGTAGATCTTGGGTTATCTAAAAATTCCACTCCTAGTATTGCAACTAGTACACTAGGCATGGATACTACCTTTAGCAACTCTTTGCCTTCCAATAACATGCAAGTTGACACACAAAAAGATCACATCCCGAAAGAAAAAATCATTAACATCCATGAGGACTTAACACATCTCCAACATCAAGTGTGTCTTGAAAAAAATTCAACCACTGCAATTCCTACCATAGAAAACATCCATTGCATGGTTGAAAGTGAAGAAGGGTTGGACATTATGAAACAAATAGTTGAGATATACCAAAAACATGTTCCTTTCACCTCTAGTACATCTCAACTAGTAAGTTTTGTGGTTAGCCAAGAAGGACCTCACACTCCTCCATCAATATTAGCATACATACCTACCTATACCACTCCTCAAGTCACAACAACAATGAAACAAGTTAGTAATGTGATTCCTTCCTCGACTATTCTTGTTAGCATTCCTAATTCCTATGTGGCAACGCATGTTCTATCCTCTTCCACCATACCATCTATAATAATTCCCTTCACTTGCCCTACCACTACATACACTCCATCACCACTTTCCCTTCCACCTCATACCACTTACACTAACCCTCTCATAACACAAATTTCCCAAACAGTTTCATCCATGCAAAAATAAATATCCACCATAAACCAAAATCAGAATGGACCACCCACCTATTATGTTTGAAATAGCCCACTATCTTTGGAAATATTGAGAACACTAATGCCACAAGGAATAGAGATATAAATATGGAGGGAAGGGAGATCCTTCTAACCATGTTAATTCCTACACCGCCTTGTATAGTGACTTTGTCCTTGATAAACTGTTAGCAAAACTATTTTCTAGGACTTTAAAAGACACTACCTTGGAATGGTTCTCATCTTTACCAAAAAATTCAATTCATTCATTCAATGAACTATTTGATGCATTTATAAATCATTTCCAAGTTTATATGACTCCAAAGAAGACCTTGGCTGATTTGATGAGATGTAAGCAACACGAGGATGAAAAGATAATTGATTTTATCTCACCCTATCAATCGCTTTATTCTCAAATTGATGTCAAGATTCCTGATCCACACCTTCAAAATATGTTTATAGAAAACTTTCAAACTAAACTTCAGGACAAACTCACCATGATGAAATTTCCCTCCTTTATGCACTTGTGTACTGCCTTTTGCAATTATCATAATTCGGTTAGTAGTTGTGATGCAAATTCCACTTCTAGTAGAGCTAAGAAGTCTAAATATGCCAATGCAAACAATTCCCAACCATTTAGAAAACAAAAAAAGGGTTCTTACAGTTTAATTAGACCCCTCAACAACCAACTCAACCTGTCAACAACCAAGTAGCAGCTATTAAAATCATGGTGCCCTATAGTTATGGAGATCTGAAAAGATAATTCACACCTTTACCAGACACCCTTCATAATAGAATGTCCCAACTTTTGCAACAACAAATGATTACCTTACCTATCGTCAAAGCACCTGATCCTAGTAAGCCTTTACCTCCAAACTTTAAATCCAATGCTTATTTCCATTATCATAGACAAAATGGGCATGACACATAATATTGTAAGCATCTTAAACACCTTGTGCAATACCTCATTTATTCTAGCCATCTATCCATTGCAGGTGTTAATGATCAAGGAAATAAGTCTATTGCCCCACCAAATCAAAACTTAAATTTTTACTAATCCAATGCCCAAACATAATGTTTCATTTGTCAAAGCTAGTGAAACTACAAAGAATGATGTGATGAGTGTTGATATAGATGTTGAACATCCTAATCCCATTCCACACATTACCACTATTAATCCTATGGATGAAATGGTAGGTGTGATAAACATTATCCCTTGTAAGGGAAAACCTAATAAATCTCTTACTTTCTCCCCTTGTGATATACTTAAAAATCTCCCAAATAGCCCTCTTTACATAGCCAGTCATATCTATGACAAGCCCACTAATGGGATACTCATAGATCCTACCTATGGAGAGAACATGATCACTGAGGAATTCTTGGTATTACATGATCTTTATCAAGATGATTATGACAAACCGAAAGCATGGATCAAAACAAAAAATGGTTTTTCTTGCCCTACAATCGAATCGATCATCCTTCAATTACAAATAGGACCAAAAACATTGGATGTCACATTCTCCATCATCCCGTAGTCAGACTAGTTTCATTTGCGGCTAGGCCATCCATGGATTCGCTCAATGAAAGTTGTCCCTTTGGCCATACACAAATTTTTAAAGTTTCCATTTGAAAATGAAATATTCATTGTCCACCATAGCAGCTTTAACCCATTGTCTTCTAAAGGAAAATTTTCCTTAGAATCATTTTGGCCCAAGCCCATGGAACCTATAATGCCTCACAAATATTTCTTTTCATTGCTTACCAAAAATTTAAAGTAAATAAAATAGAAGAATTGCCTCTCCACAACATGTCTTTGTCCCCTTCAGACACTCCTATCTTAGATGAAACAATTCTTCAACCCAAAAAATAACCACCCAACCAAGCTCAACCAACACTCAAAACCTGCTAAAAATCATCTAAAAGACCACGAGATAATGATAACAACCCCGTCATGCCTCCTCACATAAAAAAAGTTTACAAAGAAAAAGAGAAAGTGGATAAACAACCTTCCATAGTTCCTTTTGTTCCTCCCACTGGGGAAGACAAGAAACCTATGGTTTATCAACCTACTCCTTCATAAACATAACTCAACAAAAAAACCAAAATAAACAGGGGAGCTAGAGAGCATAGGCGTAGACGTCGTGCTCTTGCTCATAAGTTACAAGAAGAAGAAAATAAATAAAATAAAAATCCACACTTGATAGAAGCAATTCATGATGACCCTCCTCCCCAACCACAACAAAATGAGCCAATACAACAATCCCAAAAAGTGGTACACCCTTCATTATACATTAGCATTCGTCCTCCTATTCTGATTAATCTGGATAACGATGATGAGATTGCTAAAATTGATGAAAAGGTGCATAATGATTTGAACACATTATTTTCCTATTCCATGAGCTTAAATGAAAAATCCCCTAAAATGAGTGTAGAACCTAGTGCTTCCCTTAGTCCGGCACTTTCTCTTGTCCCTTTGGCTAGTTTCCCACCTTCAGCATATCATGAACATGACTGGGAGGTGGATGAATTGCTTGACAGTTGACTCACATTTTCCTTACTAGTCTTTTACATGTTTTTTTTCTTTTTATTTTGTGAGTTTTCTTCTGCTTAACATGTTCCCCCATGATGTGATGTTTGATGTTCTCTCTCTCTCTTTGTGAAATTCCTCTATTTGTATCTTCATTCTTCTTTATGTCTTGATCGCTTTTCCTTTTCTTTTGTCATTTTCTTGTGTTTTCCTTTTTGGGGATGAGGTAATGCATTGAGACATTTTATGTCTCTTTCATGTTGACCCAAAAGGCCCCTTTTATTTTTCTTTTTTCATTTTCTTATGTTTTCCTTTTTGGGATGATGCAAGGAATTGAGACATTTTATGTTTCCTTCATGTTGACCCACAAGCTTTTCCATTTTATTTTTCCTTTTTGTTTTCATTTTCTTGTGTTTTCCTTTTTGGGATGACGTAAAGTGTTGACACCCTATGTCTCTACCATGTTGACCCAAACAAATCTTTCTTTTTCTTTTTTTTCGCTCTCTTTTTGTCATTCTTCTAGTTCTATGTATTTGGGGGATGATGACAATTATGAGCTCCTTACACAACATTGTAGCAAAGAACATACTGACCCCAAATCGATAGATCCCTTATGTGTATGGTGTTTTCATTTTGGGGGAAACCCCTTCCCCTCTTTCTTTTCCTTTCCTTCATATGACGTAGCCTTACTCAAAAACATATGACTTGGCATAAGGGCTTTCCAAGTTGGCTCCCATGTCTTCTTTATTCTTTGCATTTCTTATTTTCTACTTTAAATTAATTGCTCACAGTATGGTGTGTAGAAATTCCTTTAAAGTGGGGGCATACATTGGCATTATCATTTTGTATTTTTCTTTTTCTTGGTTCCTAGTGCAGCCTACTTATTTCATACGATGCATTTTTCACTTTGTGGATGACATTGGGTGTGATTTCTTTCATGAGTTTGATCTATCTTAGCATATTACATTCCTCTTGGTGGCTTGATGCAACACATTGCATCCCCTAAGTTGTGAATCTTCTATTCTTTGATTGGTCCTCTCTTGGAGACATTATACATAATGTTCCCTAAGTTATAGATCTTGCATGAACTAAGCAAGAATCCTTTGAACATCTTTTGTATGTTGTATTTTTCATTTGTTATATGGCCACCTTGCATAACACAGCTTGCATGTATGTGGTGCCATCGTGTTGTTCATGAGCTCTAAGAATATGAAGTTTTTCTTGTATCATGAAGCTCAAAATGTAATTTTCTTTTGTGGTGCCTTATTAAAGTTATCAGGAAGTATAAATTTGGTATGGTTGAGTAGGAATCACATTATGAGGCATGACTTTCCCAATAACCACCTACGTGTGTGTGAGTGCATACCAGCCATGAGTGTATGTTTCTCACCTTTTATGCCTTCTCACCCAGTGGACAACCATGAGTTTCATCACCTTAGAGTGAGTATACAATTCTTTTTCTGGAGAAACATCCTAGGTCTGATCCACAATAGGATGGAAAAATGATCAAAGCTTGATCCAACTCTCTTTTTCCTTCTTCCTCTCCCTCTCTTCATTTACACCATTCTCATGTGTGTTTCTTTGTGCTTATGTTTGGTTTGCCATGGGATCTTCATCCTGGGGGCTTGATCATTTCTCTTGATCATTGTTGTCTCATCTTGATAGCATTATTTCATTGGAATCCCTCTTGATTTCATGTTCAACTACTTTAGTGTGAGTTTGAAGCAGGTTCATCCTCTCGATAAAGTGGGGGCTAAATGTGGACATGGAAAAAGTAACCCTTCTACATTTTCTCATGTTTAGCCCCTCTTGGTGATTTTGGCTTGATTTTTCCTAGATTTAATGTTGTAATGTGGTCAACACAATCACATTAGATCTTGGGTCCTTGAGAATCAATAAGAATTCTATGATGTCCTGTAAAAGTGTTGTAAAGTGTTGTAACACATTTTCACACTTTTCTAGGACCTTTTCATTATAATTCACCTATATAACCTCTATATCACTTATCAAACCTCTTTTTAAAGTGTTGTAAGGAATTGTAACAAACTTTCATGCTTTTCTAGGCATTTCATCAATAATTTGACCCTTTCTTATGTTTAAATGACCCTTTAATACACTTTTCAGCCCTCCTTAAGTGTGTTTTTGAGAATAATCTTGTTAAACATCATTAAATACACTTTAATTCCCAACACCCATTAAAGTTTCCCTAGTGGGACCAAGTCACCACCTGGGGCGACTTAGTTCCACTTGGCACAAAAATCATAATTATTTTAAATTTCTAGCGAGATATTATTCTCTTAACCTTGAGGTCATCATGTGATGCTAGTTTTTAGAAATTTTGTAAAATCAAGTATAAATAAAGGTTTTTCCTCTCATTTTCACCCCCAATTCATTCATACATTAGCATACATACATTAATCATTCTCAAGCATTCTAGGCTTTATCAAGTCCACATTGGAGCATCTACTTACATATCTTCAGAATTCTACATAAAGGTTTTGGTGAGTTGTACAATTGCATGTTGTTCATTCATCGTTCTCTCTTTATTTCATTTCATTTTCAAGGGTTTGATTAAAAATTGGGGTCTGACCAAGGCAAACCCCTATTCACTAACCCTTAACCCTTTTTCCCCTTTTTGCATGTGTGTTTTGCAGGTCTTGTATGCAGATTTGTCAAAGAGCAAGGTATTAAAAAGTGTTAAAATTTCATCAAAGTCATTCATGTCAACAAAGCCCTAAAAGAAGCTTGGAGATCACCTACAAACCGATTTCTACAAACTAAGAACCGAAAACATGTCAAGAACAAAAGTACAGATTGAAGGCTACAAATTCCTACCCTGAATTTCTTAAGATTCATAGGTAGACTAAGTCACTATCTATGGTCAGTTAGTCCCATTTTCAGTGTTTTCTACATTTTTGGATACCCTTTTGGCTGAAACCTATTTTGACAGAATCTTCCCAAAATAGGACTAAGTCGCCCAGCTTGGCATAAGTTTCCTAGTTGGCTTCAACAGTAAATTCTGTAGGACTCCAGAGCCTCTCTACATCACATTTCAGTTTCCAAGTGTACCTCCCAGTTTTATTCATTTTTGTTATTGTTTGTTTGCATTTTTAGGTCATTTTGCATATCACAATGTGTTTTCAAACATCTTGCATTTCTTAGGTTTTGCATTAATAATTCATTTTGTTTATCAATTTTTTGCATTTAGGACATTATTATTCCATTCATAATTGCATTAGTTTTGAGTGGAGACATTGCCCATTTCAGCCTACCTCTCTCCTTTTAGGTGAAAAACCCTAGAAGTGTTAAGGAGTCTTGTGGTGCCAAAATCTTTGTCCACACATATGATCACACTCCTACATGTTTTTCTTAGCTTTACATAGTAGATAGATATTCAAACAATAATAGAAGGAGATTTTGCACAACAAGCTATTCAAGATGGGGATATTGAATACGTTATTGAGAAAATAAAGGTGTTTAATCCCAAGGTTTGTTTCTTAGATAGTCTTGACAATCTCACATATTTGCAAAGAAATCATCTTCTTTTATGTCTTTTTTGAACCCTCTAACATTTTTCACATTTCACTCTACTAATTTCCTACCAAAATGTGATGGACCTACATAAAACATCATATTAAAGATGAGAAAGATAATTCTCTTCATTCTATTCAAGCAAGGGGTTAAAAATACAATCCAAAAGTTAAGTTGGGTTTGTTGCATCAATTATCCATAGCCTAACTACTTTTAATAAAATACCAACTAAGCATTTAGTGTATTAATTTACATGTGTTTGTTTCTTTTAAGAAAAATATTCCTTGGTGTTAATGTATAAAGTTGAAATGTTGGGTATTGTATATTAGAAATGACCCTTTCTTTTATCACTGGAATATTTACATATATAAAGGGTCTATTTTTTTATGATTTGTTTGGTTGTAGGGCATGTTGAAATGTGGAAAAGTAGTGACAGTGAAGAAGCTATCATTAGCCCATTTGAGCAACTTATCCATGTATTAACTTCAATTTGAAATTGAAGTGAAGCTCATCTCAAATGTTCAAGTGTACTAATTGTGTTGTAAAGATCTGTGAACTATAACTGTTGTAAAGGTTCTTGAGTTTCATTTGGTTTTTGAGTTTCAAACCCAAATGAAACTTTCAAGTATAGAAATCCATTGATACAGAGTGATTCTTTGTTTTATGCCTTTTTGAATTATTCATTTCTTCAATAAATGTTGTAACCATTAAGGTTTTGATTTCCAATGAGGTTTGATGAAGTAAATTTATAGACTCATAAATATTGTGTTGTGGCTCCTCTTGATTTGTGATTTATTTGTGTTTGACCAATCATATTTGTTCAAACATTTTAGTTTTTATTTCATGGTGCTTCTCTCAAAATTTGAATATCTTTGATACTTGAAGTTTATATGCATAAATTTGTGAGGATTAATTAAGTTAGATTTTGTTTGTAACTTGAATCACTGATTCACCTAAATAAATGACTAAACCATGACTAAATAAATGACTATCATGACTAAAATAAATGAATACCATGGCTAAAAAAATGATTATCATGACTAAAATAAATGACTACCATGACTAAAATAAATGACTACCATGACTACAATGATTAATTAAATGACTACCATAAATAAATAAACAACTACCATGAATAAATAAAAAACTATCATGACTAAATAAATGACTACCATGACTAAACAAATGATCAATTAACAACAATCAATGACTAAATTAATGACTAAATATACCACAAAATTGATCAATCAAAACAACCAATAAATGACTAAAAAATGGTTTAGTCATGAATTTGGTCATGTTATAAATGACTAGAAATAAACTTCTAATGGTCACGTGACCAAACTAATGGTCACAAGACCAATTTTAAGTAGTTTTTTTAGTCATTTTTTTTTTTTTTGTACTAGTACACAATAAGTGTTAAAGAGAAAGGGGTAGGCTTCGATTTTCATACCTCTTTCATGTTTTCATTTTCTGCAAAATTTATGTATGTTGTGGCTCCTAAAGGTTGGGGGTCTGAAACAGGTCCTTTTCCTTTATCTTGATTGCATGGTAAGATTGCATCTGTCCATGAAATTTGTTCCCCCTTCTTCAATGCCTCTTGGAGCAATGTCTTTTATTCTAGAATTAATGTAATGTCCCATAAAGACACATTAGCGGGTGCCTTCTTCAGTTGCTCTACCACATTAAGCATTTTGACTGGTGAGACTTTAGGTTTGAACGATGGTATTTCTTTTATCTTTGTATGAGGCCGATCTGATGTGGATGTATTCAGTGCTTTTTCCACCTCTTTCTTTGGTAATGGTGGAGCTTGTGACTGCTAAGTGGGTCAAATCTGTGAGGCTTGCTCCACTTATGGTTGTAGTTGTTGTGGCTATGAACACTATGGAGCTCATTGTGCGTATTCTCCAGTGAGCCTTCTTTTGGACCTTGTGTTGTAGTCCGACTATACTTGTGGGGCACTAGTCATTGGAGCATCATTTGCAAATACTGTATCTTCTTCCTCCATCCAAGAAAATAATGCTTGGTCTAGTGAGATATCCAACTCTTTCTCTAAGGAAATCCCTTGTGTTTGCACTCTAAAGTGAGCATTCTCCATTCTGAGAGACTGATATTCTTTCATGTTCAAAAACATGTCTTGGCTTCTTTACTTTGCTATATTTTGTTGAATATTTCCCTTTGGACAATTATGGGGCATATGACTATCATTACACAAGAAGCACCATGCGTTCTCATCTTTTGTCAAGTTATTCTGGATTGGGACCAAAGCCTTGCTCGAACTATTCCTAATAGTCTAAAGCGGCATGGTGACTCCAAGACTAT
Source organism: Sequoia sempervirens (assembly GCA_007258455.2). Taxonomy (NCBI): domain Eukaryota; kingdom Viridiplantae; phylum Streptophyta; class Pinopsida; order Cupressales; family Cupressaceae; genus Sequoia; species Sequoia sempervirens. The sequence goes on from VDFB02072024.1 coordinate 163,758, forward strand.
CTAATTTGTAGGTGTTGGTTGTCGATTTCCTCCTTTCAGAGCTCCTTGATATGTGTTCTATTGATAAGATGGCCTTCCTCCTTGATAGGTTTATGTGGGAGGTTTCAAAGGTGTTGCTTGCTATCGTCAGATGAGGACCAGCTTATTCACAAAGGACCACATGAGGTTCTTCATGTCATTTACATTTGTTGCTAATGAAAAGAGCCTGACATGCTAGGTTGTCCTCCTAGATATATGTACATGGATGTTGGTGTAGCCAACATTCTTGTTTGTGGATTAGAAGCACTAGGAATTTCTTCTTCCTGAGGGCCACCAAATATTTTCATGAACATGGGACTCTGCGGTCATGGTGGAAGCTTCTCAATGTCAATAAGACAATTTTCTATGTGCACAGCCAAATCATATGCATTAGGAAGGGTATTTCCTCCCATACATTGTATCATGACTGCAATGTCTAAATTGAAAGCCTTTAGATAAAACATGAACGCTATAGCTATTAGAAATCTGGCTAGCACTAGAATCCTTTGCTAGGTTTTGTGAAACCTAGTGTTGAAATTTCTCATGGCCTCTTGTGGGGCTCTCTTGATAGTGATTAATTGTTGTAGCAAAGAGGACTAATCTCCTTTCTCTAAGAAGCACTCAAAAAACTTCTCACCGAGTTGATCCCAAGAGTGGATAGAATTGGAAGCTAAGGACTTGTACCAGTCCTATGCCTTTCCTTTGAAAGATGTGGCCAATAACCTAAGGGCTACATTTTCTTCTGTGATGTTGTGTACTCTACATACCTTTGCTATATCTTGGAGATGCTCAGAAGGGGTCTTAAAATACACCCCAAAAAACCTGGAGATTTCCTTGAGAGCATTGGTGGGTATGATGGGCCATACATCTAAAGTCGTAGGTGGTTGTAGTAGGCTACCACTATCCCAAGTTACAAAATTTCTAAGAGTGGGAGCACCTAAGTGAGCCATTGTAAATAGTTTCCTATGGATAGGATAGACGGGTATTCTAATCTAGAAGGTTCAACCTCCTGGTGGAGTAGATAAAGCTCTAGATTGTGGGCTAACACTTCTTACCCTGTTGCTTTTTACAAGTGATATGGAACCTATAATTCTTCTCCTCCTTGGTTTCGAGGTAGGTAAATAGGAGTACTAGAAATGACCTCTAACAAACACTCTTGTTTGAACTCAGGGCATGAGATTTCCAGCCTCTCCTCTTGGTTTGATTTATGAAATATTTCTAACTTCTAATCAGACATTTGCAAAAATTCAACTTCCACTAGGTGTGCTAGAAAAATAGCTATTGATCATAAAATCTTACACCTCTTTTAACAACCTTATGGGGAATTCAACGAGTGGGGGACCAATTTGCACCTCATTGAATGACCTCTAGGATTTTTAAAGAAATTCAACTCTTCTTTGTGTTTAGGGAAAGGGGGTAGCAAGAAATGCAAATAAAAAAAAAGATAGTGATGTGCCAAAGCTTTTACAACATTTCAAACTTTAACTATCTCTTGTAATTGATGAGATGGGCATAGAATGACATAGACCCTTCATTCTTGGGAAGAGAATGAGTAGAAAAGGCTAGAGAAAGCACAATGTAGTCTTTCAAATCTCCTCATGGGAAGCATCCATTAAGGTCCAACAAGAATAAGAAACCCTAAAGATTAATAGGAATATTCAGATATTTATAGAATCCTTCCTAGTTTACAGCATAATATGAAAAATGACATAACTTTTACAGAAAATGAAAGAGTATAATGGACATGATCCAATTTTTGAAAGATAGTGCATAGAACATAGAAGTTGGGCATGTGCAGGATCATGGTATGCCAAAAAGTGGCAATGGAGAAAAAAATACGTGTTTCTACAACTCAAAAACGCGAAAATGCTGAGTTGACTTTTTGGGGCTCGGGTGACTACCGAGGTAGAGCAAAAACTTAGATTTAAGAATCGGATATCCGATCCAAATCGGATATCCGATTTTGTTGACATATATATATAAAAAATTTCGGGCGACCAAAACTCATTTTCACATTTGCATTCGGCTCAACCGCGGCGGGCGCACAGTGGAAAGCGCAAATCAGATATCCGATTTGAAATCCATCTCCAACAGGTAAAATTCTTGATTTTTTATTTGCTCTAATCAAATTTTCAATTAGATTTGTTTAATTTTAGTTGATTTTTTTCAAAATAGGGTTTTTTGGTAGATTTTTTATGAAAAAGTTGAGTTTAGCATGAATTTTGATGAAAATTGAATGTTTGCAATGAATTTTGATGAAAATTGAATGTTTGCAATGGATTTTCACTTAAAAATAGTGTTTTTTATGTATTTGGATTAAAAATTAGATAATTTTATTAATTTTTGTTAAAAACTAGGGTTTTTGTTGGATTTTTAAAAAAAACTAGGGTATTTTTATACTATTTTCATTTATATTGTCTGATTTTAATTAGATTGATTTGTTTTTATATTTAATCAGGCATTAGCATTAAATTGTTTTGAATCTTGTAGAAAATTTATGAGCTTCATGACCTTGTGTCACTTCACTAATACCCACGTGAGATGTAGTTGTAGACTTATGGCTTCCTATGTTGCAATCATAGCCAATGTTGAGCTTGATTCTTATAACTCTTTCACTCAACGTATTATGTCTACCCAATCCATCTTATATTCCCTCCCTAGTCCTACATTACCCATGTCTTTTTTGTAACCTAACATTTATGTGGACTTGGCATATGTTATTTCTAAGGTCCCCAATGATAATCTAGAATAATTGGATAAAGACCTACAATGAATTCAACAATTCTTAAGCATTGAACCTTTGGATGGAGAAGCAATCCCTCTTTTGGATAGCATTGGGAAGTTGGTAAATGATTAGGAAGGGATAGAAGTGTTACGTAGCCTAGCTAATATAGTAGATTCTAATATTCCTTCGGTAGCTAGTTTCACGAAATTTTTGACTAATGCTCAAAATCCTTTTGGAAAATAAGTTTCCTCTCCCACAATAATGCCTTCTATTCCCAACTTTACACCTCCAATCATAGCATCAATGATGGAATATAACAATGGTTTAAACTCAAGCTTAAGAATTTCTAGTGGAAATTATAATAGTTTTGTCCCTTCACCTATAACACCTTCATATTCATCACCCCTCCTAAACATGAAATATAATATCCCACCATTCCTCCATACTAGTTCACCATACTTGAAAAACTCTCACAACATGTGGCCCAATGATTTTGTGATAAATCAACTTTTTTATTTAAAGCATGAGATTATTACAACAACAAATTTCAAACTTAAACCAAAATCAAACCAATAGTAAACATCCAAAATACCTTACACATAGTTCATTAATGTTCACTATTTTAAATACACCTATACTACAAAACATTGAAATACCTCGCTTTGGAAATTACAATGGTAAAAAATATCCTAATAACCATTTGTTAGTTTTTACTACCTTGTGTAGAGACTTTATTTTTGAAGATTCACTCATAGTGAAACTCTTTTCTAGATCATTGAAAGATATGAACTTGGATTGGTTTTGTTCATTGTCAAACAATCAATTACCTCCTTTACACAACTCATTAATGATTTCCTCCAACACTTTCAAGTGAACATCAGTCCTCAAGTTACATTAATAAATTTAGTTCATTGTAATCAAGGACCTAAAGAAAATAAAAAACTTTATGAAATGATACTAATCCCTTTATTTGAAATTCTCCTATAGTCTTCAAGATGTTGACATTCAAAGGGTGTTTATAGGTAACTTACAACCTAATATTCAAGATAAGAAATTGCTAATGAAATATCCATCCTTAACACGCTTTTGTATAACCCTTCATGATTATCGAATATCGATTAGTTGGTATGAAGGTACCCCTTCATAGGCTCCTATTGGTCAATCATATAAGTCATGCCTCAAAACAACTATCAATCATTTAAAAAGAAAAACAAAATATTCATTACTTGATAAACATTCATGTCAAACTGCTCATAATATTGAGACAAAAGTAACTACTGTAAACATAACTCTAGATATAAATTTAGGCCATGAGATAGGAAATTTTCATAATTGTTTGATTCTCTCCATGTGATCATGTTGCAATTGTTAAACAAGAATATGATTCAACTTCCTCCAATTAGTCATATTCAAACAATTAAACCTTTACCACCAAACTTTAATGCAAAAACATTTTTTCAATATCATCGTACACCTCGACATGATATGGAAAGAGCATATTTTTAACCAAGTTCAAGACCTCATTCTAATCAAATCTAGTTGGATGACATATTAATGACAAAGGAAATAAATTGGTTTTTTCACCTAATCAATACTTACAAATATTTACAAGCCCATTGCCAATTCATTCAACAAACTTTGTTCAATACAATGATAATGAAGAAGATGATAATGATTTTTCCATCTTTATAAACATTATTAATATTCAAAATCATAAAGGAAAAACCAATATTTTGTTTGACATTTCTTTTACATATATTGATTCTTCTATAACTACACTTGATGGTCTTCTTTATATCAAGTTTGCAGAAACCCGAAAAGGGGAATACTCATTGATCCCATGTACATAGTGAATATGATCAAAAAAGAGTTATTGTATGTACATGAACTTTATGCAGATGATTATGAACAATCAAAAGTATGATTAAAAGCTCATGATGGTTATGGATTCCCTATAATTGGTTTGATAACTCTCCCAGTAAAGGTTGGACCTAAATAGTTGGGTGGTTTTGATAGATTTTTTATGAAAATTTTGAGTTTAGCATGGATTTTGATGAAATTTGAATGTTTGAAATGGATTTTGACTTAAAAATAGTGTTTTTATGTATTTGGATTAAAAATTAGAAAATTTTATAGATTTTTGTTATAAACTAGGGTATTTTTATAATATTTCATTTTATATTGTCTAATTTAATTAGATTGATTTGTTTTATATTGAATCAGGCATTATGGTGCTTGACAATGAAAATGCACCAATTCCACCACCTCCACCTCCTCCACCTCCTCCACCACCTCCACCTCCACCACCTCCACCACCTCCACAGCCATCAATTTAAGAATTAATTTCTAAAAAATTGCAACAATTAAGGGGCATTTATGAAGTTTATACGAGTCCCTCGATTATTTCGATGTCAAACACAATGAATGAAATAATTAAAAATATAGAAACCCTCTCCTCGCAACATAATGCCTTTCATTTGTGGCGAGAAGACATAAGAGAATATTATGCATGTGGATTTGTCCTATGATGATGTGAAAGATCTTGGAATAACCAAAGCCCAAATAGCCTCTTTATTTGTTAACCCCCGCACCGTTTGCCAGTTAATGTTAATAAAACAAAACTTTTTATAAAATGGTGCACTCATAGAGACATTGTAGAAAATTTTGGGATTGTTGGTGTATGGGTTTTTTGAAACCACCGAACAACAATTGGATGTACCATTTTACTTTATAAAAAAATTATATGCTAAGTTTGTGTTAGGGCATCATGTCAATTACTTTGACATTAGACCCTTCCAGGGTTGGTGGAGGTATGCCCCAGGATAGAGAAGGGGCAGTTAGAGTAATACCCCCCCACATGTTCCTCCCTTGCTCCTCCTCACCTCCAAGTATACCATCCAGATATTATGCAAGATGCCATTAATGACTATCCGCTATTCACCTTTGAGTGGTCTTTTGGTTTCGCATGCTTCTGTAGTAGCTCAGCCACATTCTGGTGATGTTGGTGATGGCTCGAGTGCTGTTGCATCATCCTCGTCAGGTCCACATATTTGTGTACCACATACTTGCTCCATGTGCCGCCAAATATGCTTGGGTTCTCTTGTAGAGCTTGCCGAGCATCCCCTAGACACTTCCGATTATGACTTCCACAATGTGGATATTATAGATCAGACGCAGGGGAGTGGAGCACACCATACAGAGTCCTCTCCTGCTAGAGAGGGGGACATTGGAGGTGTGACATAGGTAAAATTTAAGTTGTGAATTTATAACTTGCATTTGTTTTTAAATGAATATTAATAAGAGATAGTATAATGTACTAATATTTATTTACATGGTCTATTTAATAGTTGATGTCCGAGGAGGAGCTGACAAATGTGACAGATAGCACCCCGAGGGCCATTTCATTTGGCACGGACACTACGTATATATTTTGCACTCACTCATTTACATTTATTTATTGTATACTTTCTTGTCCTTTGAATTGTCATTAAAATGAAATTATATAATAACTTATATGTTTATCTTATTTTCCTCTTGTAGGAAATACCTTCTCATGAGCAAGGTGCACCTTGTCCAGATTATGGAAGTGCAACGTTGGATAAGGGCAAGGTAATTGAACTCAAATTTGATTGAATTAAGAATTTTAAGATCTTATATTGATTATACATACATCGACATAGATTGGTAGTTTCATTTGTACTTGTCATTTTTATGTGCAGGGAATTATGAGCTATACGTCCTTGTTGACAAGGGCCACAACTGTAAAGTAGTATGTATTGGAACACTTGAAGGAGTAGGTGTTGAAGCACTCAAGGAGGAGGTGTCGAAACACCTAAATAGAAGTATGTGTTCATTTTATTTTGTGTTTGGTATTTATATGTTCCTATTACTGAAAATTGTATGCTAACTTGGATCACTTTTATGTTTTTGTTCACCTATATAGATTGAAATTACAAAAGATGGTTTGGTCGGTTCTTTGAGAGGGGCATATTCTAGAACTCCTGACCCTTTGAAGAGATGGATATTTCAAGTAATCAAGATTACAATTTTAGAGTTCAATTATAATTTAATGTATATTGATTTTGATGTTAATTATTCTATTTTAAATTATATAGTATAACTAATCTTAATTGTGGTTTGACTTTTTCTTGTGCAGCTACCTTCAGAGGCAACGAGTGCTTCAAAGAGGCTCCATTTTGATGATCCACCAGTAGTTTAGAATGAGATAGACATTTTGGCATGTAAATATTGAATAGATACCGAGATGGCATATGCCACATATTGTAAAATTTTGTTTGAGTTGGCGTTGATGCCATTTTGTATATGGACATACACTTGATTATTGGATAATTTCATATATAGAAGTTGACAATCAAAATTTAATTGCCTCCTCATGTGCATAATTAAACTCTTTGAAATTTTAATCAAGTGAGCAATGGTTAAATCTTGATGTACAATAGCATAAAAAGAATGGTTATATTATGTAGTTTATTCATATTGCTGATTACATTGCATTGCACATCTTTCAAACTCAAAGCATTACCTCACATTGCATAAGTAACTAGATGTTGATAGATGAAAAAATTTCAATTACAATATAGTTTTACAAAGTCAACCTAAGCATTATGCAATTACTTCACGTACATAACTAATAATTAAAAATTTATTCATATTATTGATTACATTGCATTACACATCTTTCAAACTCAAACCATTGCTTCACATTGCATAAACATCCACTCAAGCACCTATCCTTGATGTACCTGCCTTTTAGCTCAGTCAAATAAATGCTAGGCACCAATTTCAGTTAGTCTTGTCAGTCTAGGTGCCTATTCTCATCCATCATGCCACTCAAAACATCATTTTAGATCCTCCCAGGCACCATTTTTACCTGGCTCACTGCTTCATGACTGGGCACACTTTCAAAAGCCTCATGTGCTAACTCACATTCCAGTTAGGTGCATGTTTTGGCTGATGCTCTATAAAAGACCTCTCCTTCTGCCACTTAACGTTGATAAAGCATAGACCTAGGCTAACACATACCTAGACTTTCAAATTAAATTAATTAACCCATGCAAAAACAAAATCACAAGAACACAAGAGCACACAAATTAGTCACTCACTATCAAGTTGAACAAGAGGAGCAAGTAAACAAACATAATTTGCAATCTTTCCTTTATTTATTTCATTACCCCAATTACTACTTTCAAATTTGACTAAAACATTATTCAAAATGCAGCGTATATGGTATAGTACAATGTGGCATGAAAATGAATCTCTGCTTCATACAATATAATAATCTACTTCAATTGGAGTCCAGTATAAAATATATTAAAGGAGGACTATATCTAATAAGAACAAGATAGAGATTAATAACTTGGATGAATCACTTGTAACCAAACTCAGTAGCCCAAGGGAGGACTTTCCAACAACCCATAAAAATGTTCTATAATATCATGAAAAAAGTAAAGCATCAGTAAGTCAAGGATCTTATTATATTGCATAGTAACAAGGCTCTTCTTATATTGATCTTATAATTATTGTAAGCATAAGGCTTCAAGGATCTTATTATATTGCATGGTAACAAGGCTCTTCATTCTTCTGTGGAGAGACATCATCTACATTTGCAACGGAGGCTTGATGCTTAGGTCTATCTGAACAATGTTTGGAAAAGTGACCAAACTTATCACACCTAAAGCATTGAATTTTTTCAATTCACAATGAAGGTTTGGACAATGAAGCTCTTTTATTTGGGTTGCAGATCAAACAAACTAAAAAAAGAGAAAAGGGGTCAAGAAGTTCTAATCTACTTCCTAAGAATTCAAGGGACGGTATTGACTTGGTGAAACGAAACCAAACTTTGTTTCGCCATGCAGGAATCGAGCCAACTGCGCCATTGCAATCTTCAAGGAATTAAAGTTGCAAAGTGGTGCAACTTTCATTTCGCAACTCGTACGACCAAATGGAATGTTCCAACGCATCTGTATGGGTACGTTTACGCTAGCGATGGTCCTCTTTTGCACCCAAATATGCTGAATCACTCTAAGCTACATTAGACCGGCGATTTCCCTTGAGAGTCCAAAGTGTTAAAAGATAGCAATATTTGAAGGGCTATTTCTTGGAGACCGTGGGGCATACAGACACTTCGTCGAAGGCTACGTGATCGTGTTGGGACTATCTACAACAACCTCTCTCGGTTTTTGCTATCTCAGAGGCGTTTTCCAATGGTGATAACTTTTTAGATGAGGAAAAAGTTGCCAGATGCAAGCAGTGTAAAGTTGCAAAGTGGTGCAACTTTCATTCTGCAACTCATATGACCAAACAGACTGTTCCAACACGTCCATATGAGTACGTTTACGCCAAGGATGGTCCTCTTTTGCACCCAAATATGCCGAATCACTCCGAGCTACATTGGACCGGCGATTTGCCTTAAGAGTCCAAAGTGCTAAAAGTCAGCAAT